>PVKA01001496.1:0-145404 GCA_004027165.1 Ctenomys sociabilis
TTTTTTTTTTTTTTTTTTTTTTTTTTTTTTTTTTTTTTTTTTTTTTTTTTGTCTTTTTGAGACAGGGTCTCACTATGCAGTTCAGGCTGGCCTCGAGCTCACTTTGTAGCTCAGGCTGGTCTCGAACTCACAACAATCCTCCTGCCTCAGCCTCCCGAGTGCTGGGATTACAGTCATGCGCCACCACGCCCGGCCAATTTTTATTATTTCAGTGGTACTTTGGATCAGTGTCAACTAAAACTGGTTTTCAACTTATAGCAGTGATGATAAAAGTCATTTACAAATAGTTACCCAAGTTTAAAGAAGAGGTGAGTCAATATAAAGGACATAGTATATAAATGACAGTATAACAGCTTGTGAATAAAGAAAAGCCTGAAGATGGTCCTCAGGCCGGGCATGGTGGCACAGGCCTGTAATCCCAGCACTCGGGAGGCTGAGGCAGGAGGATTGTTGTGAGTTCGAGACCAGCCTGAGCTACAAAGTGAGCTAAGGCCAGCCTGAACTGCATAGTGACACCCTGTCTCAAAAAGATAAAAAAAAAAAAAAAAAAAAAAAAAAAAAAGATGGTCCTCAGGATAAATGGGAACTTCAAGATCTGGGAAACCCTCCACCAGAGCCTTGGTGTGCAGAGAAGGGAAAGAACAGAAACCATGGTAGCCAGGGATGCAGCAGGAAGCAAGGGCAATGTCATCTTCACCTCTAAGGGAAAGATCTGAAGAGGTCCTAGATGGATTATTAGTCTGGCTCCTGTTGCTAATAACATATTACTACAGACTAGATAGGTTATAGAAAGGTTTATTTTGGCTCACAGTACAAGGTCAATAGACCTTATCTCTCCCTACCTGCTGTGGTACTTGAGATACATCCCCAGTCCTTTCTAAGTTTTTATTTTGAAACAGGGTCTTGCTAAGTCACTCAGTTGCCCAGGCTGGGTTTGAACTTGTGATCCTCCTGTCTCAGAGCCCCAGAATGCCAGACTTATAGGCATGTATCCGAATGCTTGTTTTGGTGATGGCCTTTTTATGAGCAAAATGCCAAGGAGAAACAGCATCACATGGCAAGAGAAAGGGAAACATGTCCCTTCTGGTCTGTCTCTCTCTTATAAAATCACCAGTAATCAATCATAGCTTTTCTTTCTTTCTTTCTTTCTTTCTTTCTTTCTTTCTTTCTTTCTTTCTTTCTTTTTTTTTTTTGTACCAGTAATCAAACTTAGGATATTGTGCTTCCCAGGAAGACACTGTGTCACTGAGCTATATCCCTGGCTCTAATCATGCCTAATTTTAATCACCTCCTAAGCCCCACCTAAAAGCACCATGGTTAGATTTTCTATACTCTTTATACCTCACAACAGGCACCAAACTTCCATACATGAACCTTGGGGGGATACACACAAACCTATTCCAAATCATAGCAAATGTGTCTTCAGGGGTCTTCCTGGATAGCTAGTGAACATAGGAGTGGCTTCAGCCTGGGCCAACCTGCCTTCAAGTCTGGGCTCTGCCACTTACTCAGTGGGAGGTCTTTGGCACTCAGACTTAAACATAAATCTCAAAAACTAATATACACTGCCTTGGTACTGCAAGAAAATGACCTGTACCCTCAATAATGGCAGTCCCCCACCCACCCAAGTGCTTTCCAAATCTCTGGCAAGGAACCAAATCTGAGAGCCAATCTTTGTAAATGTCCTTCAGATTTGAGAGGAATAGCAATTTAACTTTTCTTCTGACCCTACCTGAAGTATACACAAGATGACTGATCTGATTTTATCTTAGCAACAAAGAGGAGTAATATTTCTGGGGAGGACATTGGTTCTTGAGGCTCCATGTCAGGATAATATGCTGGGAATTACAGTCTGGGCATAAAAGTTTGCTCTTCAACAGCAAGAGAAAAATGTGGCTTGCCTGCCAATAGGGGCAAGTAACTTGCTATAGCCCGTACACTTGCTATACTTCATAGGAAACCACATGGAAAATGATGATTGAAGGGTTCTTTTTTTTTTTGTCTTTTTTTGAGACAGGGTCTCACTATGCAGTTCAGGCTGGCCTTAAGCTCACTTTGTAGCTCAGGCTGGTCTTGAACTCACAACAATCCTCCTGCCTCAGCCTCCCGAGTGCTGGGATTACAGGCATGCGCCACCATGCCTGGCGATTGAAGGGTTCTTAAGAAGAAACATTTTAAGATAAGCAAAGATCCTGACTGGCCTTGCATGGGCAGGGGGTTAGTGAGTCTCAGTGACTCCACTAACAGCACTTTTAACCACTGCACTTCCATGGGGACACAGTACTCAGGGAGTTAAACACCAAAGCCAACAGCTTTCATCTACAGGTCTCAGAATATGTTTTCTGTTAGTGAGGAACAACAACAACCAAATGACTTCTCCCTCCTCAGATGTGTGGACCTATCAAGGATACCTAGTGCTTATGAGGGTGAGAGCAAACTGGCACTTGGGGCTCTATTGGGGAGAGGCTAATTTGGAGAGCAATTTGACAGTATCTATTGAGTCTCCAAATGTTCCAATAGTCTGACACAAGCATTTCCCATCTGGGAGTATTTACTACAGAATGGTAAGGGTTAAAGATATGTTCCTACAGAGTTGTATAGGAATTTAAAATTTAAAAAAACATGCCCACCAGCAGGACAATGATTATACATAATTCTTTTGAGAATGGTTATATAAATTGAATATTTACTCTATGCAGTGCTGTGCCTATTGATGTAATTATGTTACCATAGAAAGAGCTCAAAATATCACTGACATGACAAGTGAAAATTGTCCAATGAAGCCTATGCAAATTCTATTCATAGGAGAGAAACTTCAAGGAACAAGGATCACACAAGAAAGCCAGGTGTTAACCTCTGTTGAGCTTACAGGGGATGAGGCCTTGCTCTTTCTACAATAAAGACTTCCATATTGTCTAATTTTTAAAAACAAGGATAGGTGCATGTATCTATCCTCATTCACTTATTGAAAGACAAATTGCTTTCCAGTGCCGAGGCAGCACAGGAGGCCAGAAATGCTCTGGACAGATGAAGGTTTCATGAGAAGCTGCACAGAAAATGATGACTGAAGGGTTCTTTCAGAAGAAACATGTTAAGATAGGCAAAGATCCTGACTGGCCTTGCATGGGCAGGGGGTTAGTGAGTCTCAGCACCTCCACTAGCAGGCACTCTCAACCACTGCATGAAATGCTGGGCTGCTGGCCCTGCTGCGGGAAGGCCCCACAGCCACCCCAGGGCACACCCCCTCTTTTGCTAACCAGACAGGGAGGCTGGAAGAGTGTGCACACCTCCCCCAAGGCAGCCTTTTCATCCCACAGTGGAGCTACGATGGGATGTCTGGGAGGCTATAATCAACAGAATGCTCCTCTCCCTTTCTTCAGCTTCCATCCCACCCTTTGGTGGAGCTCTGTGGAAGGCACCATTTCATATCCTTTTCTCTAAGTCTGCCAGGTTTTGAAACTTCAGACCTCTTGTGATACCTCTCAAAAACAAGCTAAAAGGCATCCCTTCCCTCCGCCCATTCCCTTCTCTCCCTAATCAACTCATCCTTCAAAACCAGATCCAGCCAGTACCTCTCAAGAAGCTTCCAATTCCCACCACCTCCTGGGGTGAATTAAATCCCCCTATCCCCCTGCCCTCCTGCCTCCCACTAGGCCTTGTCTCTAAATCTGTCAAAGAACTCACTCTGGACATTGAAATGATGCCTTTCAGCATAAGTCTCCCTCTTGAGGCAAACTCCCTAAGGGAGGTGACAGTGACTCACACATGCCCACCATCAAGAAGGGAAGGCACTCAGGGGATCTGGAGAGTCACCCCACTCTCCCTCATACTGTAATGCACCTGACTGGGGACCTATAGAGGTGAGCTGCTCCAACAGGAGGCATAAACCTCTTAGAAAACATCTAGTCACAAGGGCCAGGATAACGCCACCAACCCAAATGAGGGTTATAATTTCAGCTGTCAGCCACAAACAATCCTTCAAATTCCTCCTTTCTATCATTAGATTAAGTTTGTATAGCTAGGTGGCCACCATTTCTTGCAACAAAGCAATTTTGTATAATAATCATCCATCACCATCTGGCAAGCAGAAAATGTCACAAAATCCCCTGATCCTGATGTTCTGTCTTCCTCCAGATACACATTCTTAGCTTAGACTCTACATGGGTGCTTCACAATTACCCCTAAAGGAAAGCCAACTGCCTCCTCCACTCATTAGGATTGCTCCTACCAAACAAATAGATGACAACTACTGTCAGTGAAGGTGTGGAGGAACTGGAAACTTTGTGCACTTCAGGTAGGAAAGTAAAATGGTATAGCTGCTATGGAAAACAGCACAGTGGTGCCTTAAAAAAATTAAAAACATGGGGCTTGCAGGTTAGCTCAGTTGTTTAAGTGCCTATTGGGGCAAACCTAGTCAGGTGCAGGAGACTGTGGTTTGATCCCCAGCTTCCCATGCCTTACCAGACCCACCCTTAAGGTAGCCTGAGCCAGCCAAAAAAAATTAAAATTAGGATTACTATATGAACCAGCAATTCCATTCTTACAGTAAGAACTCAAACTGATGTTGCTATATCCATATTCATAGTAGTATTATACACAACATCCCAAAGTTGCAAACTACCCAGTGTTCATCAGTCAATGAATTAATACACAAAATGTGGTATATGCATTCAATGGAATATTATACAGATTTTAAAAAGAAAAAAAATTGTCTGAGGATGCAATTCAGTGGCAATGGTCAACCTACCATGAGCAAGAATCTCTGGGTTTGATCCTCAGTACTATAAGAGGAGGAGGAAGAAGAGAGAGATATCGATTGATTCTGCACATACTCCAACACAAACCTTGAAAATACACCAAATGAAATAAGCCAGACAGAAAAAGAACAACACTATATGATTCCATCTATATGGGGACATATCCCTCTAGTCCTATGCTAGTCTTATCTAGAGTAGTAAGATTCATAGATAGAATACATAATAGTGGCTACAGTAGGGTGAGAGAATGGAAAATTACTATTTAATGGCACAGAATTTTTCAGTTCAGGAAGAAGAAATGGTTGTGAAGATAGATGGTTCACTGCAAAAGTAGATGAAGTATAAACATAATGCTACTAAGCTGTACACTTGAAAACGGATATAATAGGAGTTTTTTATAGGTACATATATTTTGCCACAGTAAAACACAAGTCTGCTAAAAATCATTCTATGCCCTACAATGTCAATTAATCAGAAAGGAGTAGCTTGGTTTCAGCACTCTTCCAGAAAGGTGTTTAAGGCTAGTAGGTAAAAGCCAGGTGTGGTTGTGGATACCTGTAATCCAAGGCCAGCCTCAACTAGTGTGACACTGTCTTTAAAAAAAAAGAAAGGACGAAAGGAAGCAAGCAAGCAAGGAAGGGAGGGAACAAGGGAGCAAAGGAGGGAAGGAGAGTTAGGGAGATAGCTTAGTGGCATAAGCACATGCTTGGCAAGCACAAGGACCCTGGTTTGATCCCTGGTACTATATGCAGTACTGGAACCCTGGGTGTGCTGCCGGTCATTGAAACTGGGTATGATGGTGCACGCCTATAATCCCAACACTGGGGAGGCTGAGACAAAAGGATCACTACAAGTCTGAGATGCATAGCAAGACCCTGTACCAAATAAACAAATAAATGACTTTTTAAGAAATAAGGAAAGACAGACAGACTAGTAAGTGGGCTCTGAGTCACCTTCCTATCCCTGGCCCCAGGAGAACAAAAAATCACAACCAGAACCCAAGTAAGAAACACCGTAGGAACATAGCCACAAACACCACACAGGTCCTGAGCTGGGAGGAAACCTGTACCTAGTGCTACACATATGGGTGGGGTATGGCATCATCCACACCTGATCTTGCCCCTATAATGCCACAGGAAGCCAGGAGAGTGGTGAAGCACGTAGGCTGTTTCTTGGGCCTCAGTGTACTTTGATCTTCTTGGTTATGTGATTCTGAGAAACATGCCCAGCTCACTGGTGTGTGTGTGTGTGTGTGTGTGTGTGTGTGTGTGTGTGTGTGTGTGTGCAGGTAATGAAACCCACGGTCTCCTGTATATTAAGCATATTATCTACCATTGCGGACATCTCCAGTCCTCTAGCTCATTTTTAAGACTGGCTTCCATATGATTTCCAGAGAGAAAATAGAAAACAAGAAAAACAGACTTGGTTTCAAGCACAGAAGCTATCTGTGTGCTAGAGCTTAAAGTATTACTGATAACATCATTACAGAAGAATATGTCCTTACTCTAAGGCACTTTAGTGTTTCTGAGGAATAAACATAAATTTCTCTCTTCACTGGTATGTTCTCAGCAAAGTCCCTGCTCCCACTTCTGACATATTTTATGCCAGCCCCTTCTTAATCTCCTTTCCTTTTCCTTGCCCAGAAGTCAAGGAGCCTAGAAATTGCATTATAGCTGGAGCAGGCCATTTCCAATCCAATGTCAGGACCAAAGGCTAATGATTACATTCTTCTTTTAAAGAAGGTGAGTGAAAAAACAATTCCTAGTACAAAACCAGTACCTATCTTTACAACCAACTGCATCCACCATTAACCAGCCCCTCTTCCTGCTGAGCTCTGACTTTTTTTAAAATTCCTTTATTTATTTTATTTATTTATTTATTTATTTTTGTCTTTTTTTGAGACAGGGTCTCGCTATGCAGTTCAGGCTGGCCTTAAGCTCACTTTGTAGCTCAGGCTGGTCTCAAACTCACAACACTCCTCCTGCCTCAGCCTCCCAAGTGCTGGGATTACAGGCATGCACCACCACGCCCGGCTTTAATTCCTTTATTTATTACAGTGTCTCGCTACACATCACGGATTCTTTTTTCGCGGGGGTGGGGGGTGAGCTCAGCCAGCCCTGCGGGGAGGGGCTGGCATGGCATGTGGTGCTGGGGCTCAAACCGCGGTCCCTGAGAGGCGCTCTAGATCGCTGAGCTATCTTGCCAGCCCTGAGCTCTGACTCTTTTTTTTTTTTTTTTTTTTTTTTTTTTTTTGAGACAGGGTTTCACTATGCAGTTCAGGCTGGCCTTAAGCTCACTTTGTAGCTCAGGCTGGTCTCAAACTCACAACACTCCTCCTGCCTCAGCCTCCCAAGTGCTGGGATTACAGGCATGCGCCACCACGCCCGGCTAGCTCTGACTCTTAACATGCTCCTTCCCTGCAGTTCCAGTTTTCCTTATATCATTATTCATCTTCCATTCAAAATCTTACCCTATCCCATCTTTCATTTAAATAATAGATAATTATTAAATATATGTAAATGTAAATGCCACTGTGGTTTAGGAGCTCCTGTCTTCTGTGGCAATGGAAGACCTAATTTAGGTCTTGAAGGATATTTGGATCTAAACCATGAATAAGAGAAGAGAAGGCATGTCATGCAGGTAGGCAACAAACTGTGCATAGGTAGGGAGGAAAGAGGAATGGCAGAGTGCATGCAAAAGTCTGCAAGAAGAGAAAAAGGAAGAAGCCCAACCAGTGAGAGCCTTGAATGCCAGGTTTTATTTGAAGGTTATTCCCAGGAGTTGGGGAGTTCAGGAGGTTTCTAATAGATGTTCAAAGTTTTGAGTTGGTCACACAGTGCAGAAAGTGAAAGAAAATGGAAAAAGAAAACCAAATAGGTGGTCCCTGTAAAGGTCCACACATGACTAGGACTGGACTAAATTAGAGAAAGTGACAACAAATAATCCCAACACAGACAATAAACTCTACAAGCCAGGAGAGGCCCAACAGACTCTGAGACACAGTGATGCTCACTGGCCCATCTGCTCAGCCCCTTCCTAACTGCCTTTCCTTTTGCCATTGTTCACCCCTGGACCAATCTGCCTTTATATTTAAAAAAAAAAATATGAGACTAAAATGAATGTATCTCATGGACATCTTGTCAGAAATGTGCCATCCCAAATGACATTTTTGGGTGTCAAGAGTTAGTCTCTCATCTGCCGGTGGATCTGATTTGCCCAGCTGACAAGTGAGAAGACTGTGATACCAACAATTATAGAAACAAACTCAACCTAGAATCTGGAAGTCAAGCTGTTCTTTCTATCCCTCTCATCACATTCTGCAGACAATATAATGGCCTACTGGCAGATGGCCCTCACTTCTCAACCAACAAACAGCTCTAGGGGACTGGCAGGACCCCCAACTGCATAATCACAGTGGCAGGTGTAGAAAATAGGTATATGATTCAGGAGGACTAGAAGAAAGCAGAAAACCTCTTTAAGGTTCTACTGGAATTCAACACAAAATACCACATACTATGACTCCACTTAGCCACACTCCCAGAGCAAGTAAGACTAACCAAATCAGTAGTTGCTTCTGCAGGTGTGCTGAAGAGGAAGCTGAACTGGGAAGGGGCACTACATTTGAAAATCAACTTGGACAACCTCTTCAAATAGGTAAACAAGTAGAACATGACTTACCTAAAGTCACAAAGCAAATCAGCAGCACAGTCGTGAGCCCAGGCTCCCCAAGTGCTAGCCTAAGATTCAGTTCCCTATTCTAAACTGGTGCCAGAAAAAGCAAGCAAAACAGACCAAAGGTGATTTTATGAACCATTTTAAACATCAAATTAGGGGAGCCAGGGAGATAGCTCAGTAGAATAAGCACTGCCTGGCAAGCACAACGGCCTGAATTCAATCCCCAGTTTGGCCAAAAAAACAATAATAATAAATAAAAAACAAAAAACATCAAATTAGGAGCTAAATAATCCCCCCCTACCAAGCAAGGAGATTAACTTCAAAAAGACAAAAAAGTATTTGTCTTCATGAGGCTGAGTCAAGAACTGCGCACCATTAAGCAGTGGGCTTCACTATTTCCCTGCTGAGCCTTCTGCTCATATACAGCCAAATGAATGAGAAGAAGCTGCGCACTTGGGAGCTAGACACATGGGTACAAGTACCACCCACTGTGGGACCTTGACAATTCTTCACTAAGGTGGGAAAAACATAGTATTCCTTGGAAAATCCTCCGGAATTTTCCAGAGTGATGTGTATCTTTTGCATGCTAATGAGATGACTGATGGCTGGGTATCACTAGACAGCTTCAGGATGGGGCTGGTTGCCAAAAAGACCAAGGCAGGTTCAGAGGGTTAGAGCCCCAGCCTACTTCCAGGAAAAGGGCTAAGGCTGAGTCACCAAGGCTCAATGATGTATTCAATCACAGCTGTGTCACAAAAACTCCATCAAAACCCCTACACAAGCCGGGCGTGGTGGCGCAGGCCTGTAATCCCAGCACTAGGGAGGCTGAGGCAGGAGGATTGTTGTGAGTTCGAGACCAGCCTGAGCTACAAAGTAAGCTTAAGGCCAGCCTGAACTGCACAGTGAGACCCTGTCTCAAAAAGACAAAAAAAAAAAAAAAAAACCCTACACAGACCAGGCATGATGGCACATGCCTGTAATCCCAGAGCTCAGGCCTGAGGAGGCTGAAAACAGGAGTATCATTACAACTTTGAGCTGTGTAGTGAGACCCTGTACCAAATACATAAAACAAACAAACAAACCAAAAAACTACACAATAGGGTTCTGAGCACAGGAAAACACTCAGGCTGGTAGGCCTACAGAAGGCATGGAGCTTTCTGTCACTTCCCCCCATTCTATGCACTGTGCTCAACTGGCTCTTCCTGAGTTGTACCCTTTATTACATCAATGTGAGTAAAGTGTTCTCTTGAATTTTGAAAGCCACCCTTTCAAATGTAGTGGGGCTAATCCCAGCACCTTGGATGCATAGGCAAGAGAACTGACAGTTTAGCCCCAGCCTAGTCAGCTTTACAGCTTAGCAAGACTCTGTCTCAAAAATAAATAAATAAATAAATAAATAAATAAATAAATATAAAGGGCTGGGTTATAAGAAATGGAAGGAAGGAAGAGGGAAGGGGAGAGAAAGGGATATAAAAAGAATTAAAATGTGTTATGTATATGTACCAACTCCCCATAGTGAATGCAATAATTATGTACTACAAATACTAATAAAAATAAATTTTTAAAAAAGATTATTTCAATTCAAAAGTGGGTGGGTAGATGCTAGGGATACAATTCAGTGTAAAGACTCTAGTTCAATCCCTAGTACTTTACCCCAAGAAAAAGAAGAAGGGGAATGAGAAGTGGAAGAACAAAGTGAAAGGGAAGAAGAAAAAGAAGGAGATGAAGAAAACATCACTGGAATTCCTGACTTATAGACAGTCATTCTAAAATACAGGTGAAAATTAAGAACCTTCAACAAGGGTACAAAAGTGGCTGTCTTGTAGAAATAAACACAAAATCTGGAGATTGGACGCTCAGTGTGAGAATTGAGTGAAACTGTGGGACATACAGTTTGTACCAGGAAAACAACAAAGTTATGTACTTACTACAAGTACCATGAGGCTGAAACAGCACCGGCCCACCCTTTCTGAATCTGTTCCCCACCTATAAAAAGTGAAAGGGTTAGGCCAAAGAAACTAAGGCTCTTCCATTTGGAATCCTATGACTCACTGAAGGGCTGGTTCAAGAATTTCCAAAGTTAACATGAGAGATTCTCATTTTCTGAGAAGCACCAGCAAATTCAGCTTTCAAATCCCAAGCAACATCATTTCTCAGATTTCATTTCCTATTTTGACTAATGACATGCCAGAACTCTGTGTGATTTCTCCTTTGAGTAGCACCACAAAATACGCAACAGTGTCCCATTACAGGGCCCTGTCCTTGTCCCCAGCACTCAAAAACTTACAATTCTTTCAGATGAAAAAAAAAAATCAGTCTCTCTCTATTATACTCAATTTTAAACCAAAATCGGAGACAGAAATTTTTGACGTGCCTCCCAGACTATAAGCCTTGCACTTCATTAATGATTAAAACAGCAGCTGGTAATGTCTTTTTTTTTAAAGCTGGTAATGTCTTAAAAGCAGATTGGTCAGTTAGACAATAGCATCTGTTTTAATTCCTTGCTTATTCCTTAGCTCTCAAGTGAATCCAAAGAGAAAGTAAAATGCACAGGCCTTACCTTCTTAGTAAACTAAGAGCCTCAGTGAGGGCAAAAAAAAGCACATCCTTCGACTAAATCCTCAAACCCTTGGGAGAAAGGAAAGACTTAGACAATGAATTGTCTTACTAGAAAGACTAAACTGGGTGGATGAAGTCAACACAATTATTAGCAGAGTTTCAGCTGCTAAGTTCATTCAGGTGTCCACTCATGCAATTCCAAAATTACAGATCTCTTCAGTTCAGGAATCAAGAGCACTGGAGTCTACCAATCTGGGTTCTACTCTGCCACTTACAAATCACCTATCTTGAGAAGCTAGAGAGCTTGAGAGCTACAGTGATACAGTCAAGTTCAGCCTAGCCAACTTATCAACTTAGCAAGACTCTTTCTCAAAATACAAAAAAATTCTAAAATGGTCTGGGATTTAGCTCAGTGAGAAAGCCTCTGAATTCAATCTCCAGTTGGGGTGGAGGGATAACACCAAAGCATGGGAATAAAATTGTATTAAAACTAAAAACTTCTGCATATTAAAGGATATTCTTAACTGAGTAAAAAAAGAAAAACACAGACACACAGCTGGGCACAACGTTTGAGCAATAAGGCTCCAAGGGAATTCATCTTCTGCCAGTCCTCAGGGCTGATGTATTATCACCTGGAGGTACGATTAAGACTGAGATTTTTTTCAACTTTCCTGTATATTCTGACTTTTCTGTATTGGAAGAACAATGATCTAAATATCTTTGTGTTTGAAATGTAGTCATCCCAGTGTTTCAAACTCTGAAATAAATATAACCATGAAAAAAAAAAACTTTAAATATACTCTAAAGAACAAGAAAAAATATTTGAAAATTATGTAGCTGACAGTGATTAATATCCATAATGTAAGGAGAACTCTTAAAACGAATGAAAGCAAAACAATTCCATTCAACCAGGCAAGGACTTGAGAAGACACTGTTCCAAAGAAGAAAAACAAATGGTTAATGAGCATTGAAGAGATGATCCACAGCCCTAGAGAAATGCAAATCTACACTCCCATGTGAAACTACTTCACACACAGTGGGAAAGCAAAAATAAGTGCACCATGGTGGTGGTGCATGCCTATAATACCAGCACTAGAGAGGTTGAGGCAGGAGGGTCACCAGGAGACTAGCCTGGGTTACAAAGTGAATTCAAGGTCAGCCTGGACTGCATAGTGAAACCTGTCTCAAAACACACACACAAAGTATTTGTGACTATATAGAGAAACTGGTATCCTTGTGCACTAACAGTGGGACTATCAAATGGTGTGCCGGCTATGAAAAACAGTATAGCATGTCATCAAAACATTAAAAATAAAATTACCATATGATCCAGCGATTCAACTTCTGTGTGTACACCCAAAAGAATTAAACAAGTATTTATTCATATATATTTGAATTATCAAAAAGTGGAAGCAACAATTTTTTTTTTTTTTTTTATGGGAGGGTGTACAGGGTGTTCAGGGTCTCATTACAAGATCAGACTCATAGTGAGTCTGTTTATAACCTCCCAAGAGCTGGGATTACAGGCTTGTGCCATCACAACTGCCATCTCAGCATGCTGTGGGGGTGGGGCCAGCACAGCAGACCTGGGGGTTGAGCCCCTGGCTCCTGAGCTTGCTTGCAGGCACTTTAATCTGCTGAGCTATTTGGCCGGCCCAAAAATGTTCATCAATAGATGAATGATTAAACAAAGTGGATTAAGCACACAATGGAATATTACACCGCCTTAAAAAGGAAGGAAATATGGGGAGCACATGTATAGCTTAGTGATAAATGTATGTTTAGCATGAGCATGGCCCTGTGTTTAAGCCCCAGCAGAAAGAGAAAGAAATAGAGAGGGAGGAAGGGAAGAAGGTAGGAAGGGAGGGAGGAGAGGGAGAAAGGGAAGAGAGGGAGGGAGGTAAGAAGAGAGAAAGAAAAGACAAAAACAGAAGGAAGGGGAGGGGAGGAGAAAAAAAGAGACTGATTTTGACAAGTTTGAATATGGACAAATCTTCAAGATGTTATGCTGTGTGAAACAATGAGTTATTTCATTCGGTGTCAATGACACAGAAGAACAAACACTGTATGATTTCTACATGCATGGCATTCCTAGAGTAGTTAAATGCAGAGTGACAGAAAGTAGAATGGTGGTCACCAGGAGGTGAGAGGAGCCAAGAGATGTTATTTTACTGTTGCATATTTAAATACCTCTGAAGAACCACAGTGATGGCTGCACAGTGATGTGAATGCACCTAATGCTACTGAACTGCACACTTGAAAATGGTTAAAATTAAAAAATGGTAAAAATAGTAAATTTTATTATATATACTTTACCTGTATTTTTAAAAGGAAGACAAATAGAAGCAGGTGCCTTTGTGGAACAATGAATCCAATATCAACAAAGGCATTGGAGGTAGACTTCTGGGGATATGTAAGACTGCAGTCTGTATGAGCTACAAGATTTTGGGCAAGTTTTTTAATCATTTAAGCCTCCATTTTTTTCACTTATAAAATGGAGATAAAACTGATGTTTTCAGATAAATCAAATGAGATAATGTGTGCATTTCCCTGGTACCTGATACATAGTGAGAGTCCAAAAAATCAGGCTAAGACTTTTAGCTTTGAAAGATGCTAAACTAAGCCGGGCGTGGTGGCGCATGCCTGTAATCCCAGCACTAGGGAGGCTGAGGCAGGAGGATTGTTGTGAGTTCGAGACCAGCCTGAGCTACAAAGTGAGCTTAAGGCCAGCCTGAACTGCACAGTGAGACCCTGTCTCAAAAAAGATAAAAAAAAAAAAAAAAAAAAAAAGATGCTAAACTATAAGACTGACACATCAATCTAGGGACTAAAAACCTGCATAATATAATCTACCATATTTTATGAAGGTCTTAAACTTAAACAAGGGTAGGCCAAATAGCTCAGTGGATTAAAGCGCCTGCTTAGGCAGACACTACAGCCCACGTGCTGGCACTGTTCCTGGGGTGCACTGAGACAGCTATTTTGTTGTTGTTGTTGTTGTTTGTTTGTTTGTTTTGACAGAACTGGAGATTAAACTCAGGCCCTTGTACTTGCCAGGGAAGCGCTTATTCCACTGAGCCATCTCCCTGGCCCCTGAGACAGCTATTGAGCCTGGGCATGGTGGCATGCACCTGCAATCCCAGGTTTTTGGAAGGCTGAACACAGGCAATCACTATGAGTCCGATCTAAGTTGTGAGACCCTGTAGACCCTTACTTAAAAAAACAAAGAAAGAAAGAAAGAAAGAAAGAAAGAAAGAAAGAAAGAAAGAAAGAAAGAAAAGAAAAGAAACTTAAAACATATCCTGCCCTGAAGGAGTCTCCAGTCTTATTTAGAAGATAAGATAATCAGCAAATGACTAAATAAGAACACAAAATAGAACCAGACAGCCAGAACCAGTAGGTTTGAATGTAATTGGCTGTAGGATGCTGCCTTACATGTATACCTTATATCTTACCTACTTGCCACAAAATCCTAGAGGGCAAGTATATCCTTCTCTGTTTTATAAATAAGGGAAAAGCCAAATGAATAACAAGCACTGAGTCCAAAAGAGAAGTCTTCCCTATCAACAGAGTAGAAGGGGAGGCTGCCTGATGGACAGCAGGCTTGATGACTGGACGAAGAAAACCAGATACTTTTAGGTCAGCATTAGAGGAAGCACTAAAATAGGTACTAAACTCTGAAGTTGTTTTCATTCTTACTTTTTGTGTTTTTTGAGGTATTAGGGACCAAGGGCTAGGGATACTAGCTCAGTGGGCTATGCTCCTGCTTAGGCAATATAGGAACAGGATTCATTTGGCACCACATGCCATACTGGCCCCACCCACGGGTGCAGTGGCACATGTCTGTAATGCCAACGCTGGGGAGGCTGAAAATAGGAGTCTGAGCTGCATAGTGAGATGCTGTTCAAAATGCATTAAAAAAAAAAAGATATCAAGGATCAAACCTAGGCCTCACACATGCTAGGTAAGCATTCTATTGATAAACTACACTTCAAGTTCTCAGGACTGGTTTTCATAAGGACTCTTGTCTAACCACAATAAGCTGAACAAGCAGGGAGAAAAACGCATAATGTTATTTATATCTTTTCAGGCTACTAGGTTAGCCAAAAATTTCTGAATGATTTATCTGCTGGGTCAAAAGAAATGTCCCAGTGCTTCTGTAGGCATTATATTTATATCCTCTTCCTCACCTAATATTCAAAAAAATTAATAAATACAGTAATTATAGTAAAAATATTTTTTTGTTTTTAAATACATTAACAGTGGCTAAACATTACATTTCCAAACCATAAGAAAAATGGACAGTAAAATACCAAATATTCCATTATTTAAAAGAATCTTATAAATTTGTAGGAAAGTTCATGATAGACATTTTCTTTGCCTTTGCCTTTGAATTTTTCTATATTTTTCACATTTCCTATATGATTATACATTGGTTTTTGCTTTGCTTTTGTTTTTTGAAAAAGGTCACATTGTGGAGTCTAGGGTAGCCTTGAACTATGTAGCCCAGGCTCGTCTCAAACTTGCAATCCTACTCCTTCAGCCTTCTCAGTTCTTTTTTTTCTTTTTTAATAGCAAACCAACATGAAAAATTTAAATATCCTAAACAGCCTTCCCCCAAAGCAACAATACACCTTCAGAAAATCCTTGTGAGTCTCAGCTTCTGTTGTTAGGCGTACTAGTTTTATTTGTCTGTTTTTGAGACAGGGTCTAGATAGTTATCTAAGATGGCTTCTAAAGTTTTCTGGAAAAAATAAAATAAATAGTTTTCTGGTGGTATTCCTGCTTCACCTGCTCAAGTAGGAAGATTACAGGCACACACCACCATGCTGCCTGGCTTTAGCTTCTGTCTTTGTAGATGTTAAACAGAGCAAAAAGATGGGCAAGACTGACCCTTACACTGTGCCTTTCCAGGTTTGATGTTTTATAACCTGTCCAGACAATTTAAGACAAATGCTTTCAGACTTCCTTCCAGTGATCCATGGACCGGCACCTTGCTGTCTCTGCTGGAGGCTCATAGGAAATGTCCCTACTTCTGACCTCGGAAGTAGCACTATCCGCTGCTGACTTCCTGGTAGGACACCCTGTTTCCTGTTCTGCACAAATAAGAGACTTTGATGCTAAGAGAGAATGGTCTGGTGACTGTAAAGTGGAATATCTCTGCCTCTGTAATGATATCAATGCCACTCCTCTCCCCCAGAAACCTTGCAGGGCTCCCAGAGCCATCAAAGAAAAGAGTCCAAGCTACTCAGTCATTCTGTAAAGCAAACAGACCCTCTACACTCAGGCCTACTTTTCCTAGCTCACCTTCCACAAGGCAAATGAAGCCACCCTAACACTCTACCCACTTGTCAACATACAGCAATTTCCCAAGTTTTCATCTCAGTCAGGAGAGGCCTCCAAGCCCTTCTTCCTATTTACACACAAATTAAATTTTCCTTATGTATCAAACCCCTGCTCAGCAGCCCCCTAGCCCTACCTCAAAGTCCTCCTGAGTGTCTCCTTTTCCTGTAGAGTAGTCCTCTTGATCTCTCTCCTGCTGTGAATAGTACAATATAACAGGACATAAATTCTAGAGCCAGAGTGCTAAATTCAGATACTAGCTCCCTCACTGCAAGCTGTGTGACACTAGGTAGGTTACATATCTTCTCATTGATTTTTTTTTTTTTAAATATGGGATCTCTCTCTGTAATTCAGACTGGCCTTTGAACTCACAGTGATCTTCTTGCCTCAACCTCCAGAGTATTAGGCTTGTACTTTTTGGTTCTTTATCCCGACTGGCAAAGCAAAATACCTTCCTACTGGCACTGTTTTTATTTGTCTGTTTCAGCACTGGAGGCTGAACCCAGGACCTCTACACTAAGCTACATCCCTAGCCCTTTTTTGTTTTTCATTTTAAAAGAGAATCTCACTGTTATGGTTTGTGTCTAGTTGTCCCCACAAAGCCTAACGCAGTCACTGGGGTAGCTTCCAGAGTTTGTAATTTTTTTTTCTTTTTGGCATTTTTTTGTCAGGGTTTCACTATGTAACTCAGGCTGGCGCCTTGAGCTCATTTTGTAACCCAGGCTGGTCAGTCTCCAACAAACCTCCTGCCTCAGCCTCCCCAGTACTAGGATTATAGGCATGCACCACCACGCCCAGTGTTGTGATTAATTCTTGATCTAATGGTGGGATTATGGATATTAGTGCTATATCCACCTTGGGGCAGATAATCTGCATACAAATGTAAGGGGCAGAAAGAGGCTTGCTAGCTGCTGCAGCTGCTATTCCTCTCCTCTTGTTTTTGCTATTTTCTTTCTATTTTGGGGGGTGGACTGAGGATTGAACTCGGGCCCTTGTGCTTGCCAGGGAAGTGCTTATTCCACTGAGCCATCTCCCCAGCCCCTGTTTTTGCTGTTTTCTACTGCCATGAACAGCTGCCCTCTGCCATGTGCCAATCTGCCTTAGAGCCAATTGAGTATGGACTGAAACCTCCATTAATCGTGAGTTAATAAACCTCTTCTTACTTAATTTTCCATGTCAGGTATTTTGTCCCAGAAAGGAAAGAAAAGTAACTAATATACTAATTTGCTAAATTGCCCAAATTGGGCTTGAGCTTGCAATCCTCCTGCCTCAGCTTCCCAGAGTACTGGGATTATAGGTATGTGCCACCATGTCTAGCCTACACAATGGTTGTAAGGATTAAATGACTGCAAAATGTACAAATTGGTAATTTCAGTGTCTGACACATAGTAATCTGATACTAAACTTAAAAGGCTCATATAGCTCAGTGGACTCAGCACCAGCTTAGACAAGCGCAGGGACTGGGATTTGAGCCCTGGTACTGCATACCAAGATGGCTCCTCCCCCGTGGCACACTGAGCCTGCCATCCTGTCTGGGCGTGGTGTCACACACCTATAATCCCAGCATTGGGGAGGCTGAAAACAGGAGGATCACTCTAAGTCTGAACTGTGTAGTGAGAAACACATAAGTTAAATAAATAAAAAGACTCATATTTATAGTCTGTCCATAAGAAAATTCATGCTTAATATTTAAAGAAGAGATTTAGCTGGGCATGGTGGTACATACCTGTAATCCTAGCACACTGGGAGGCTTGATGTAGGAAGACTGAAAGTTCAAGTCCAACCCAGGCACTTTGGCCACTTAGTAAGGTGGTATCAGAAAACACGTAAAGGGGTGGGGATGTAACTCAGTGCTCTCTAGTCTAATCCCATTAGCACAAAGACAGTGTTGAGAGAGAGAGAGAGAGACAGAAAGAGAGAGACAGAGACAGAGACACAGAGATTGAGAGAATGAGAGAGAGAAATTGAGAGGGATTGGGCCAGCAGCAATGGCATCACAGAGGAACTGGTTAAACATGTAGAAAGGGGCTGGGGAGATGGCTCAGTGGAACAAGCGCTTCCCTGGCAAGTGCAAGGGCCTGAGTTCAATTCCCTATTCCACCAAAAAAAAGAAAATAAATAAACAAATATGTGGAGAGCTGGGCAGGGGTGGAACAGCCTAGCATACAAAGCCCAGGCTCCACTTCTAGCACCATAAAAAATGCGGACTCATAGGCTCCACCCTACACTTACCTAATCAGAAACTCTAAGAGCCATTCATTTTAACAAGGCCTCTAGATGACTCCGATGAAGATGAATCAGGGGATCTGAGGGCAAGAGGTGATATACACACAAGTGCCAAGTGAGCACTGCAACAGGAGTGGACTCTAGGCTTAACTCCAGCACAGACCTCTTAGCTTCTCAGAGCCTGTATTTCTATTAAGTAGTACTTGGATAATAACACCCAAATATTAAATGTTGTAGGATTAAATAAGATTCCACTTACAGAGTCTACACATAGTAGGTGCTTAATAATTACAAGATCCTCCCACTTTGCTTCTTGTATCTCACAAGGTTATAAAGACTAAACAAAATTATTTAAGCCAAAGGGCTTTGCAAATTGGCAGCTGCCATAGCAAACACAGGGATGACTAATGGTACAAATGGCCATGCTAAAGTCCGGTACCCAGGATTCTCAAGGTGGTTATAATTTATAAAGTAGTTTAGTTCAACACCACTCATAAACAAAAACTTTGTAACACATTACTGCTTCTTTTTTTTTTTTTTTTTTGTCTTTTTGAGACAGGGTCTCACTGTGCAGTTCAGGCTGGCCTTAAGCTCACTTTGTAGCTCAGGCTGGTCTCGAACTCACAACAATCCTCCTGCCTCAGCCTCCCTAGTGCTGGGATTACAGGCATGCGCCACCACGCCCGGCAACATTACTGCTTCTTATGTTTATTAAAGCAGAACTATAAAGAGACTGCCCACCCTGATATGAACACATTACTTACTTATCTCTGAATCTAAATGAATCTCAGTTTTTCTCTTGGAAGAGGAATATTGGAAAAATTTTCCCAGCAAACAAAAGGAAAATGGCAGGTATCTGCAGAGCACCCTGGACCTGACGTGGGGATCTCCTGATATATATGTCATCCTGCTCCATGTGGTGGTGAAAGGGGAAAATTAGGTAGTAACATTTTGAAACTTAAATTTGAGAAGAGAAAAATCAAGAAATAAAAATAAATACTGTCTCTTCCTCCACACTTAACAACAGATTGTTCAGAGGTGGCTGAATCTAGAGTTTGCTCTTGATTCATGGTCCAATGCTAAAGTGAAGGGTGTGGGTGCTATACCTGCCCTAGGCTGGATAGCCTATATATATATAAGGTCGCTTTTGTTGTCTTCTGTTGCCATGAACTGATGCCTTCTGCCATGTTCCACCCGGCCTTGTACTGAAACCTTTCCACAAACTGAGCTAAATAAACCTCCCCCCTTTACTTTGAGTGTTTGGTATTTTGCCTCAACAAGGAGAGAAAAGTAACTAAGATATATGCTCACCCTCTGAGCCACCTATTCTATTAAAAAAAATCTTTCTGAATGTAGGGAGAATGGATACAAAGTACAAAGGGTTTGGGGTATGGCTCAAGCTCTAGTGTGGTCAGGGCTCTGGGTTCAGTCATCAGCATTGGATAAAAAGAAATGCAGAAATACTTATGTCACACTGTGGTCTTGAGTAAGTTTTAAACTAATTAGTACCAGGTTAGAATGTCCATGTGAGGCAGTTATGACAGGGTAATAATAAACACTCAACCAACTACTCCAGCCCAGGTTACTATAGTGACTGTGGCCCTCTCCTCAAGGCTCCCTGAGAGCAGCTTTTTATATTTATACCCTCAGAGACTGGGATAAGCCTGCTACCCAAAAGGCAAACCTAAATTCCTTAACTGTATGATCTGAATTATTCAGGTACAAATCCTCACATCTGATGAGAGATATTGTAAGTCCACAGAGAATAAAAGTTAAAACCAGTTAAAGAGTTCCTTTTTTGATGCCACCTACCCACAGCAAGTGCTTCATCCTGTCACCTCAATTGTACATGCCACTATTCTCTACAGCCAACGGTGCTCCATTCAGACTGTGGTTAGAAGTGCC
Source organism: Ctenomys sociabilis (assembly GCA_004027165.1). Lineage (NCBI taxonomy): Eukaryota > Metazoa > Chordata > Mammalia > Rodentia > Ctenomyidae > Ctenomys > Ctenomys sociabilis. The sequence continues at coordinate 20,466 of PVKA01001496.1, forward strand.
CATGTCCACTCCCCACATCATTTAGTTGTCCACAGGTCCAGAGGATCCTTTTATCAGCAAAGTAGGAACTGCAGAGTTCCCACCAATCCTTCTGAACAGCCCTTAGACTCAAAGGAGCCAGTCCCTACCATTGCAGCCTCTTCTGAATTCTTTTGAACTCCTCCAGATTTTATCATCTGTGCTACTCATCATTGTTTCACGCATGTCTATTTTCTTTCCTGAAACCATAAATCCTTCAGTTACAGGGACATACTTGTATGACATCCCAGCTCTTTTTTTATCATCTGAACAGTTATTTTCTCCTCAGTTTCTTCATCTGTAAAGTGGGAAGGACAATAAAATTTACAGAACAGCTATAAGGAGCCAATGATTGTAGAATTGCTTTGTGCAAGCTATAGCTACTCTCTCTCTCTCTCCCTCTCTCTCTCTCATATATATATATATAATTTATTGTTGTTGTTTGTTTTTGAGACAAAGTCTTCCTATGTACTTCAGGCAGGCCTTGAACTCACCATGTAGACCAGTCTGGCCTTGAACTTGCAGCAATCCTTCTGCCTCCTCCCAAATTCTGAGATTATAGGCACCTACCACCATGCCCAGTTCTAATCACTAACTTTGCTGTTACTTTATTTTTGTATTCCCCTCCATCCTATCCATTCCCTGGAATATGTTTGTTTTTTTTTTTCTGTTTTTTTTCTGAGACAGGTTTTGCTATGCAGTTCAAGCTGGCTTGAACTCACTTTGTAGCCCAGGCTAGCCTTGAACTCACAGTGATTATCCTACCTTAGTCTCCTGAGTGCTAGGATTACAGGCATGTGCCACCCTACCCAGCCATGTTGTTGTTTTTTGGTGGAACTGGGGATTGAATTCAGGTCCTTGTGCTTGCCAGGCAAGTGCTTATTCTACTGAGCTATCTCCCCAACCCTGTTGTTGTTTTTTGAGACAGGGTTTTGCTATATAGTTCAGGCTGTATTTCAGGCCTTGAACTCACTATGTAGTCTAGGATGGCCTCAAACTCATGACAATCCTTCTGCTTCAGCCTCAAGTACCAAGATTACAGAGAAGTGTTTATTCCACTGAGCTATCTCCCCGGCCCCTAGTACCAGGATTACAGGTATGCACTACTACACTCAGCTTCCCTGCACATAGTTAAAAAATACTAACAATATTAAATATTATGAAAATCACTCTTATACTTGGTCACAACAGTATAGAATAGATATTAGAAACTCATTCTTCACACTAACCATTTACCTTAACCAAACTATATAACTGAAGCCTTGCCTATCAACTACATGGCAACAGGAATCCTTCATCATCTCCATGGTCAGATTTCTTTTATAAGTGATGGTGAACACTGGAAGGTTATTTTCTTTCAGAGCTGCAACAAACTGATGAACTGTATCATATCCTGACAGAAAATCCAACCCTAACATGATTATTCTGTTGTTAAAAGAGACAACTACAATTTATTGATCTTCTACTATGATCTAGATACAATGTTAAATGGCAAAATGTTCTAGACACTGTCTTACTTGAGTGACACTATCCATGAATATGACAATCAATTTCTCTTTTTCTTTCCTCCCTTTATTTCTCCCTTCTTCCAGATAAACAAACTATGGCTTAAAAGTGTTATACAATTTCTGGGATCTGGGCTCACACAGCCAAGAAATAGGTAGTCAAAATTTAACTCTAACAAGTGTCATGTTCTTCCCAATTGCTACATATCTCTATATCCCATATATTTTGAAATTCCCCTTAGTCTAGGAATACAGCTCAGTAACAGTGCTTACCTAGCATGCACATGGCCATCAGGTTCAATCTTTAAACTAACATTGTAAGAACAAAAAATCTGCCAGCCATGGTGGCGCATGCCTGTAATCCCAGCACTTGGGAGGCTGAGGCAGGAGGATTGTTGTGAGTTCGAGACCAGCCTGAGCTACAAAGTGAGCTGAAGGACAGCCTGAACTGCATAGTGAGACCCTGTCTTAAAAAGACATTAAAAAAAAAGAACGAAAAATCTTCCTTAACTTCTATCTTTCATCTGCATTGTACGCTTCCTATCTACCTTGGTGTAGTTTCCTATGAGGGGGCATAAATAAAAAAAAGTCCCCCCTAATTTTATTGGCTATATTAATTGGCTGGATTTCAACATCCAACTGAGAAATAAGCTTTGGTAATAAAGTTGCAATTAAAGCATTTGAGGAAAGTACTAAGAGAAATGAGAAAGAAGGATACAGTCTCTTTCAGAGAGATACCTGAGCAGACAATAGGAGACTAAATATTGTAAAGGTGGGAAAAGACTCTTTCAGGGTCCAGTGTTCATGATCCCTTTAAAAAAAAAAAAACACAGGGCAGGGAAATGAGTCAGTAGAATAAGTGCTTGCCTGACAAGCGTAAGGGCCTGAGTTCAAGCCCTGGTTCCACCAAAAAAATAAATAAATAAACATTATACCAGAAAGGAAAGAGATTCTCAAATTCCAGTTAGCCAATAGAAGAGGCCTCAACCACTTTACAGCTCCCTCTAAAGGCTGAAAATTAATCTGGAAATTTACAAACAAGAGAAAAATAAAGAAATCACTAATGCCTGTAATCCCAGTACTTGGGAGGTGGAAGCAAGAAGATAACAGTAAGTTCAGGGCCAGCCTGGGCTACAAAGTGAGTTCAAAGTTAGCCTAACTGCATAGCAAAATTCTGTCTCAAAAAGACAAAGAAGAAAGAAAGTCAGTCACTACTACCTACACCACTAGGCTCATGAGGACACTAATGGTCCCTCTTTATAAAAGACAAATCTTTCAATCAACCAGTAAGAGTCCAATATTAAACCAACCAACACTCCCCACACCCAGCACTAGGGATCACACTCAAGACTACATTTGCCAGACAAGTGCTTAAGCCACTAAGCTATATCTCTGGCCCCTAATCAACATTTTTGACCAATCATTTGACATAAAGTCCTGGATTTGATGAAAAGGCAAGTTGCCTTTATCATTATTTGCAAGTTGCATTATCATCATTATCTTCATTTGCAGTGCTAGGGATTGAAACTCAGGGGCTGGTAAAGGCTAAGCAGCAGCAGCATCACTCTCATTATTTATAGGCCTGGGGATAGAACCCGGGAGCTGGTAAGCTGGCACTCTACCACTGACATATTCCCAGCCTGTGAGCTGGTTTTTTTTTTTTTTAGTTAGGAAACTCCACACAGAGGGCACTTTGGTATTCCTTCACCTATGCTTTGAACTTTAAGATGCCACTTAACTCTGGTGCCTTTTTCTGGGTACCCAGAGTCCTTCTGTAGGACTGACAGGTCCTATAGGGGGTTTTTACACTCTGGATACTGCTAGTAAAGGAGTTAAGCTTCAGCAAATTTAATATAGCAGGAGTAACAACAGTGAATGTACAAAGAGAGACTACCACAAGTTGAAGGGGCCTACAACATCTCACCTTCAAATACCTCTTGTAACAAACAGAACTTCAAACTAGAAGGGGCACAAGGTCTTGGGGAGAGTTACTGGTAAACTACTGGTGTCCAGGTTTCCTGAATCAAAGTGGGCGTGCTTATCATTGTTCAGCCTCTCCTTTGTCCAGGGAAGCACTGCAGAACTGCTACCCCACCTCCAAGGTAATCATCCTTTCAAAACCCCACCCCCATCCCAGTCCATTCTACAGATTAGGTTAGTTTCAACTCAAATTACCAAGTCTCAGAGGAGGGGGGATTTTCAGGGACGATGCCCAGTCTGAAGGCTGCTGGTACCAAAGAGGAGAGAGAATTATGGAAGGATGTGACATCCCACAATGGGTCTGGATGAACTAGGTCTGAGTGGCATCGCCAGAAGACTTGTGGGCTGGATAAGGATGCACGCAGTGGCATTTACCAATAGGCCAGGGGTAAGCAGGCCAGCAGTTGGCTCCACCTCTAGGAGAGACAGGAAACACCTAGGCCCTGATGGATAGGGCGTCCGGGAGCGTCTCCAGGTCCAAGTTGGGCGTCTGAGGCGCCCCACGGGTCTGGCACCAACACCTATGAGATGGCCCAGAGGCCCCACAAGGACGCCGGGTCCACCTATATAGTGTCACTGGCTTCTAGCTCTCCCATAAGGTGGCTTGTGGGTCAACAGGGCTCGACAACAAGGATGCCCAGTCCGTCTGTGAGGTGGCACTGGCGTCGGGTAGAGGACCGCTGTCCTCACCAGCCCGGTCACCCGCCCCCATCTCCCACCCGTCCGTCAGCCCCACGAGCGGCCTTACCCAGACATTGTCCCACAGGCGTGCTAAATGGGTTCCCCAGGAGGAACTCCATCTTGGGCAGACCACACGGCAGCGGTCGGGATGCCCTGTCTGCGCCGTGGTCTCTGTTGTACCCCTCGGCTCCCGACCTGACTGACACTTGCTCTGCGCCCCACCCTCAGGAACACCGAGCGCCGGGCCTCTGATCCCACCCCCTGGTTGCGTCTCTATTGGGCAACACCTACAAAGCTCTTCTCTGATTGGATCTTACACCCTGTTATCGAAGCTCCACCCATCTCGCAACGTCCGATTGGGCCTAGGAGCGAGCTAAGTCACTGGAGTCCCCGGCAGGCGTAGCGGCACCTCCCCTGGCACGCCTCAGAATGGAGGTTTTGCATTTTGATTCGTCCGAATGATGGTCAATCTGGAGATACCTTATTATTATTGGACAAAAGATGAGTCAATAGCTCAAACAAGAATCAGAAAGAAGACGTATCTAGGAAGTTCCCCACCCGTACAAAGTGTTGATTGGAGGAACATTTGTTTTCTCTTTGGCTGGTTGGTGTTTGGAGTATTTTACCTCCCTGAGATATGGTCATGTGATCTGTCAACTTTCACCCAGGATATCTATCTCTAGACTTCCCCTTAGCAACCAACCGGGTAGTAGCACTTGGTTCCCCAGCAACAGAGAGACGCGTTTGCTTGCCGAGAATCAATCCCATTCCCATTGTTTGAGAAGGTGAGACATGGGAGTTGAGGCTCCAGGAGGACTTGTAGTGGCAAAGAGCACCTCTTTCCTTTTGACCTTTTCTCTGAGGACCCTGGCCCGGCCCTTCTCATATGTAAAATGAGCACAACTGTCCTCTGCCAGCTACTTTACTGTCGTAGAGAGCCAAGACACTTTAGTCTTGGACTTTTCTGATCTTTGTAGGAGAAAACCCCGAAAACAGCCTATCTGTAGAAGTGAGGGCCAGAAAAGATTGCTGCAGAGTTCTGTCCCCACAGCCTCCTCCCTAAACCGTTTTGTAGAAAGATAGGAGTCCCTATCCACTGAAAACGCTTTCCAGAATTTAGCTCTCATATCTAATCTCCTAACTCTCATTATGTCATTTGGTGTAAAAACTGATTTGGATGGGAATATCAGTACTCGGATTCCGTGTCTGTTCCAGTCATTGTATGAGTTTGGACAAGTTCCTCCTCTCCTGAGGTCTCAGTTTCTCTGTTTGGAAAATAAGGAAATAGGGCCGGGGAGATGGCTCAGTGGAATAAGCGCTTCCCTGGCAAGCTCAAGGATCTGAGTTCAATCCCCAGTTCCGCCAAAAAAAAAAAAAAAAAAAAAAAAAGAAGAAGAAGAAAAAGAAAGGAAATAAGCCTTCTTTAATGGCTTTGTACTAGTCACTTCCCTATTTGTAACTAAAATACTCCACACTCCCAATTTAAAGAACAGAGGTTCACTTTGGCTTACAGTTTCAGAGAATAAAAACGCCATTTCAAAGGCCAAGAAGGAAGAAAGCTGTTCACTTCCTAGTGGTTGGAAGGCAGAAAAGAGAGCAGCTGGGGACAAGAAAAGAAAACCCTTCCACCCCAAGCCTCAACTGACCTGCCTTCTCTAACCAGACCTCATGTCCTAAAAGCAGACTCAGTTAACGATGATCCCTCCCTCGTGATCTAATCACCTTCCGTATATGTAAGACTTTTGAGGGACATTTTAGATCCAAACCATAACTAGCTTCCAGGACTAATATGTAATTAAATAATTCATGTGCACCCAGGGCACAATACACATACAGTAAGTGGCTGATTTTTTTCTTCTCTTTAATTTATGACCAGTAGAGTCTTTATTTTTCAGATCCAATTAATCAGGTGGTGGTTTCCCAGGGAAATACAAATCTGTTCTTGGTGAGGAGGCTGCTTGACTGATAGGTGTTTAAAACTCTCTGCTGCTGCCCCATCACTGGCCTCTATTCCTCACCAACAATGCTGTCATCAGGCAAGTTAATAGGGACCCAGTTGGGATAATAAACTTCTAATAAAGTTTCCATGGAAGAAGACTGTTTAGGCCTTGTTCCCTGACCCAGGATTGTGTGAGCAACCTTATGGGCTGTGACAATGCTTGCTCCTAGTATCCTGGGTGGAGTCATGATTAGGAAAAATTCTGTCATATGCTAGGTGTGTAAACTTGGGTGTATTAACCTTTCTAACTAACTTCTGTTTTGTTCTCTGAAAACTGGGATGATTAATTCTACATATAAATTAAGTTCCTAGAGATGTCTCAAATCCATATCTTATCTCTACCTTTTGTCATCTCTGGCCTGCCTCACCCTATTGTAGTTATCAGTACTATAGTTAGAATGAGCTCTTGAACATTTGAAATCTGATCATGTCACTGCCTTTTTAAAACCCTACAGGATCCCAGGGATCATAGGATAATAAAATCCCTATATCTCCAAGTTTACATCACTTAGGCTAAGTGGACATGCCCTTCCATATCAGGGTCCTCAGCATGCAATTTCCTCTCCATTCTTCCCTTTCTATACCTTAGATCTCAGTTCTGTCTTCTCTGACCAGGCCAGGCACTTTAACATATGCTTTCACAGTTCTCTTTACCTACAAACTTGTCCTGGTTTGTAACTAAATATTTTTTATTATTGTTTGATTCATGTCTGGAGCAGAAATAAGGATACTTGCCTGTTATTCATGGCACATAGTATTCAGTACACATGTGTGAAGTAACTATGATTTTATGAGAATATAACATATCAACATTTTACAAATGGGAAAGCAAAGGTTTAGATAGATGAAGTGAATTGCCAGACACAGTCAGAATCAGAATCCTGCTCTGGTATACTTAACAGATGTGTGTGACAACAGTCCCAAGTTGCATGGTCTCCTAGCTTGACAGAGTACAAAAATTGATCTGTCACAGGTATCAAGGCTGCATGAAATGGGAAGGATGAGAAGTCAAAGTTTTGAAATCAGAGTAATTTTTGAAAGTAGAATACCTTTTTAATAAAGTAAAATCCCAAAATGCCTTGCAGATAATGTCTGCCAAATAAAACATGAAAATTCCCCCAGAGATAAGTTGGTAGCAAATTATGTTGGAAACCTTGGGGAAAATTGTTTTAGAAGAGTAGGAAGTTGGTGAGGGCTGAAGTTGTCTTTGGGAATTGAATCTGTCACCTGAAGAAAATAAAGATAGTGTGGAGAGAGGGGAAGAAAAGACCCAGATCTTGCAGGCTGGAAGGCCTATGTGAAGAGGGGACAGAGGAGACAAGGAGACATAGCCATCTTGGGGCAGAAAAGAAGGATGCCCAAGAGTTAAAAGCAGAGCCGGGCATGGTGGCACAGGCCTGTAATCCCAGCACTCAGAGGCTGAGGCAGGAGGATTGTTGTGAGTTCAAGACCAGCCTGAGCTACAAGTGAGCTTAAGGTCAGCCTGAACTGCGTAGTAAGACCCGGTCTCAAAAAGACAAAAAAAAAAAAAAAAAAAAAAAAAAGAGAGTTAAAAGCATTGAGACATTTGATCAGGGACAGCTGAGAAATGGAGCATGTATATTTGTAGAAGCTGCATCCAGGCGGGCATTGGGGAAGAAAGGTGGTCTTAGAGGAAGTATTTAAGGCCAAGTGAATGACTGTTCAGGCCAACCTCCATTTATGGTGAGTGTCATCAGCCCAACATCATAAGTCTCTGGAAATGTTCAGTAGTATGAAAGGGAGAAGGCAGGATCTGCCTGGCCTCAGGGTAGAAAAGACAGAAGGTCCAGAGAGGCCTGAATGTTGGGTACACATGTGACCAAAGGTGGGAGGTGAGGCCTGAGGAAAGTAAGAACCAGGTGAAATCAGAATGGAGGACCGAACCTCCAGAGGCCTCAGGAGGGAAAGTTCCAGTAGCCTGAGAATATGGCATCCTACAGCATCCAACTATCTGGATGTTCTCATCCATAATGTTGTGATGACAAATGAGACTGGAATGCCTAGATTCCCAGGGCTGTGACCCTATCCAGTCAGGAATAATAGTCCAGGGTCAGTCTCATAGTGTGACTCATGGAATCCACAGATTACCCCCCCTTTGTCTCCAGTCCCAAATCCCTCTGGACTCTTGGCAATGGAAACCTACCAGAATTAGCTTAAATTAAAGAGGAACTAATGTGAGAAATCAAAAAGCACTCACCAAAGGTGATACCGAAACTTGGTTGAGCCCTAGATTTAGGATTCTTAGGGACTAGAAGGCATCCTCGGTCTCTGTCTCCCTGCCTGCCTGCCTGCCTGCCTGCCTGCCTTTGTCTGTCTTTTCTGGATCTTCTCTCTGTATGTCTCCTGCATCTCCTTGTTCTCTGCTTAACCACATGCCTGGCTGGCTAGCTCATGGTTTTGTTTTCTTGCCAGCCAAGCCACCACTTATGATGGGCATTCTCATTTCATGGACCCAAGTTCCTACTGCTTAGGCAGCATGAATGGACAGCTTGGGTCAGTGCCCATTTGCACATTGGGGGCCACTTCGGGGGGGGGCTTCAGCACACAAATGACTACCTTTAGGGCTAAGGTGCTCTCAGAAGGGAGCTTCAGGCTGGTGTACCTGGCTGGGCTGCCAAGGGCATGGTCAGTTATTGGTGACCTTCATTATGTACATAAAGATGGGAACAGAGCCATGACAACAGGCCACAAATTTCAGGAGCACTGAGACCCACAGGAGGCCCAACATGGACACCAGTATAAGTAGGTCAAGCTGGGGCCCCTGCTTCAGTTGTAGGGTTAAGCAGTGAACTTCAATGGAAGGACCCTCCAGTGGTTGCTGGGAAGCCCTATTCCAGCCTTGATGCAATTGTATGAACCCCAAGGTTCAGCAGGCTGAGGTGAAGAGTGAATACTGCCCAGATGTCTATGACCACCACAGTGGTCCGTGACCTTTAAGAAGTGGCCCCAGCCAGACTTTGTCCTGAAACCAAGAACAAGGTGGCTATAAGAGAAGAATGTGATTTTCTAGGGAAGATGAACCGGATCTATGACTCAGTGGAGCCAAGAGTGATGGATGACGACATGCTCAAGCTGGCAGTGGGGGAGCAGGGTCCCCAGGAGGAGGCTGGGAAGCTGGCCAAACAGGAAGGCATCCTCTTCAAAGATGTCCTGTCTCTGCAGCTGGACTTCCAGAGTATGTATGCCGGGTGTTGACAGTGGCCTGGGGTGGGACGGAGGCACCAGTCAGACACCCTGGCTTTCTCTGCACCCCCTTCAAACCCCAGAATTCTGCACAAACTCTGGTCCAGGGGCTTCCATCAGCATAAGAGTACCTAGATGTTTTTAAAGCTTTACACTTAGTGTTGCTGGCATTTGTCTACAGCAATTCTGATTCTAAGTGAGAAAAGAAAAGAGAGCTATCCCGCTCCAATTCTAAATGAATTCTCACAAGACTTCGCTATTTCTATCACATAATCCCATGGTACTGCCATGGAGCAGGGGTCCCTGGGAAGTCTAGAATATAGGAAGCCCCACATAGCAAATACTGAAGCTAAAAGAGGGGCTGTGGAAGTTGGCACTCTGGGAGCAGCTTGTGGGGAGGAATTACCAAAAGGGGCTAGAAGCAGAAGGGGCACAAGGCCCCAAGGCAGCAGGAATGGCAGGCACCCCAGTGGAAAGATGTGGCAGGAGCCAGACAGAACTTTACTGCCTCAGCATTCCCATCTACCATATTTCCCCTAAGATAAGTGCTAACCAAAAATAAGTGCTGATTATTACTGTGATGATAGGCAGTGTCATGCAGAAGAGTATGTTTTCTTATTTTCCCACTTGATGGCTACTTTGTAATGATGGGTAAGGCAAGGTGATTGGAGCTAGCATTTTAATCTCTAATTTTCCTGTTAGACCTTATTCTTCTGGGAAATATAGCTATGAAAGGAGATACCTGTAGTCTCTGCCTCAACCACTTGTTAGGGGTTAGATGTGGCAACGTGTATATTACCTGGCTTATGGTAGGAGGCCAGCAAGCCATTGAGGGAGAAAGATTCCAGACAGCCCTGTGTACTGTGCAGGGGAGGCCCATACAGAGTGACTCAGTGGGACTCACATTCCTGCTGTCTTGGATCCTCAGTTAGTTAGGCATCCAGCCAAAAAGGAGTTATCGAGACCTGCCTCACTTGGACCCTGAGCCTGAGGATACAGCAGTTGGCAAGAGGAGCCTAGCCTAGGCCAGCCTCATGTTGGCCACAGCCCCCCTCAAGGGTGATCTCTGTGAGCAGGGAGGGCCCCGAGCTACAAACCTCAGCCCTGTGAAGTAGAAAGGATGCATCCAGCTGCCACAGGATGGGACTTCAGCCCTTGACTGCTTTTCTTTTGCTTCTGGATCCTCCTCCTGAGGTTCATTTAGTCAATGCTGAATAAGTGCCTATTATATGCCAGGTCCTGTGCTAGGCATTAGGATTCATCTGTGAGCCCAAAAGACAAAGGGCTTTGTCTTCATGGAGTTGACATTCAAGTAGGAGAGGCAAATAAGGAAGGAATATACACTATATGTTAAAGGTAATATGTACTATGGAGAGAAATGAAGTAATGAAGGGAGAGAGAAGAAACTAGAGTAAGGGCTGGGGAGATGGCTCAGTAGAATAAGTGCTTCCCTGGCAAGCATAAGGGCCTGAATTCAATCCCTGGTTCCACCAAAAAAAAAGAAACTAGAGGGCTGGCAAGATAGCTCAGCGGTCTAGAGCGCCTCTCAGGGACCGGGGTTCGAGCCCCAGCACCACATGCCATGCCCCAACTGCCACCCCCGCAGAAAAAGAATCCGTGATGTGTAGTGAGACACTGTAATAAATAAAGGAATTAAAAAAAAAGAAAGAAACTAGAGTGGGATATAGTGTTTTCAGTGGTGCCAGAGCCCTCACCAAGAGAGTATCAATAAAGCAAAGATGGAGATGAAGGAGGATGTCACGTGGAGATCCACTGGGAAAAGTGTGTGAGGCAGAATTAAAAGCCAGTATAAAGGACCAGTGAGGCAAGCCAGAGCTAGCTTGAACAGGCCTGCTATGGAGGCAACTGTGGAGGTCAGAGAGTTCATCATGGTCAGCTGGTGTCTACCTTGGGGCCTATGAAAAGTTCTTGCCTCTTACAATGAGTAAGGTGGGAGCCTGGAAAGGTTTTGAACAGAAGCAACTCAGAATGGGAAGTGAGTTTTTACAGGATGCCACTGGCTATAGGGCCAGGGCTAAAGCAGGAACCTAGTGAGATGGCTGCCATGGTCTAGGGAATGACAACAATTGGCTGGACCAAGATGCTGGCAAGAAACAGATCAGTAACTCATTTGGAGCCAACTGCCAATTACTTCCTGGTTTGTTGTGCTATTTGACTTTTCCATGTGAACTGCTGTGCCTTGGAGAGAGCTGGCATGCATGTGTGTGGGGCAGAGCACCAGGTGTGCAGAAGTTACCAGAAGATTGCAGGGAGCTTCCAGAGCCAAGGGCAAAGCAGGGGCAAGGTGCTGTCAGCCAGTGATCAGGGCTACAGGTCTCCAGAAAATCCAGCTAGGCATAGGAAGTATCTGGGAGCCTGCAGCAAGCCTGGCTTTGCCCAGAAGTGGGGATGGGAGGGGACAAAAGTATCAGTCTGGGAAATCTGGCCACAGTCAGAGCTAGGAAACAGGTTTCACTGCACCCAGCCCTGGGGACCCATGGGGGAAGGGAGAACCAGTACAGCTCCAGGCCAAGGGCAGCAGGATCTTAAGGCCCTAGGTTAGAGAACTCAGGCACAGGGAGAGTTGGAAATGATTGCCTTGTTTGTTTTTGGTCTTTTTTTTTATTTTACTGTATTTTTTTTGGTTGAATTGTTTTTTTAGGGGAGGCCAAATCCCCCACCCAAATTTTCACAACCTCACTAATTGGGACCTGTCTTTCTGAATGACTCTTGAAACTACAAACCCAAATGTGTGTTTGTTGGTGATTCTTGTTTTTTGTTTTGTTTTTGTCTTTTGATGGTACTGAGTATGGAACCAGGGTTTCTCATATTACTAGGCAAAGTTTCTCTCACTGAGCTATACCCTCAGACCTCTTAATGATACTTTAAAAAAAAATTCCTTCATGTCTATATTATTCCACTTCTTTAAATAAGCATTCCAATTTTCTTTTTTTTTTTTTTTTTTTTTTTTTTTTTTTTTTTTTTTTTTTTTTTTTTTTTTTTTTTTTTTTTTTTTTTTTTTTTTTTTTTTTTTTTTTTTGTCTTTTTTTGAGACAGGGTCTCACTGTACAGTTCAGGCTGGCCTTAAGCTCACTTTGTAGCTCAGGCTGGTCTCGAACTCACAACAATCCTCCTGCCTCAGCCTCCCTAGTGCTGGGATTACAGGCATGCGCTACCATGCCCGGCTCAGCATTCCAATTTTCTAAGTTTTGGAAATCACTACAAAAAGAAATACATAAAAATGGGAATATAAACAATAGAGCTGTATGTGGTTTCTGGAAAAGCCTTGGGCACACGGTTAGCTGGTCGAATTTTATGCTAACAGGGTCAAATTACTTGTGCTTGTGTGTTACTCAGTGCTCTCCTGGCTCTGAGTAAGAGAAGCTGAACCTTGGCTGGCTGATGAGGAGAGGAATTGAGTGGCTGTGCACCTGGGGTGGATGAGCCTGAGGGGTTGGGATCCTGTCATTTCCATGATGGTCAGAACCTGCTACTCTGCTGTGTACCAGTTTATCTCATCCCTTATATATGGACAGCTGAGGATGCACCTTCTGTGATGCTAGATATTTCTAGCTGTGTCTTTGGAGACATTACAAGAAAACTACAAATCAAAGCACCCAGACATTAAATACTTCAGCAAATGTGGCCAAATGACCTTCTAAAAGATTGAACTAGTTGATTAACCTTCCTACCAACAGAGCTGCATATTTCAGTTCTATTTCTCATGCTGTGAAAGGCCAGTCCCTTCTAGTGACCTATTTCCCAAGGTAGGCCAGCCTCCAGGGGAGTGTTCAGCCAGACACCAGAGGCAACATGAGTGAGTCCCTGCTCTAGACAGGTCCACCTCACCCACTACACTCCCTCCCAGCCCTTTCTGCCAGTGAACCCCTTGGATCCTCCTCAGTTCTGGACAGCACTGATCCCCACTGGTGCTGTCCAGTAATAGGGGCACAGTGATGGTCAGTGCTTACCCCACCCACATGCTTATCCCACTCACATACTCCAGGACAAGGTAAGGGACACGTGGGATCTTTTGCTGTCTAACACAAACCCATCTTGCTCCCCTGACCTGAGCCTGACCCCTGGGCTGTTGCAGACATTCTCCGCATAGACAACCTCTGGCAGTTTGAGAGACTGCGGAAGCTACAGCTGGACAACAACATCATTGAGAGGATTGAGGGCCTGGAGAACCTCACGCACCTGGTCTGGCTAGGTAAGACCCTGGCCTCTGTGTGTGTCCACCTAATTGAAGGAGACACCCTGCCAAGGTTGTCACCTCCCCAAGAGACAGTAGTCATGCATGATACTTAGCTGCCAGCCTGTCATTAGCCCAGGCACAGCAGAAGCTCTGTATTCCAGGAAGAAAAAAAAATCTGCTTTTTTTTTTCAAATGTCTGAGACTTATGGTGACCAAAGCAGAACAAAGATGTGTTTGGACATCAGGACAGAATGTTCTGCTTCTAACTGCCCATCCTCTCAGTCTGGTAGAGCAAAAGAGAATTTTTGTGAATAGGTATATAATTTAGACACTGTTACCCAGAGAGGCCCAGATCAAACCAGCAGTGACTATGGCTGAAGCTGTGTGCATTGAATACTCAACCACACTAAGTGTGGACCTGTATGTTTTGTATATTAGGCCTTTTTGTCCTCACTACAGTTCCATCATAGAGCTGAGCAAACCTAGGTCACAGAGAAGAAGTGAGAACACCAGACTCCAAGCCTGGCTCTGAGCCTAGAACCATGGTTTTACTGCCAAGGCCATAGGCCTTGCACTACCAAAGCCAATCACTGTGTCCATCTGCAGGTTTCTTGGGATCCCCTCATTAAGGTGAGGGGCAGTGAGCACCCTATAGGAAAAGAGAATAAACCTGAATGTTCTTTAGATACTTTTAGCCCCACAATAGCATTAATGTTGGTATTTGTTACAGTTGCAACCTATAATAGAGGAACCAAAGCTCTGAGAGGCCAGATCACTTCACTGAAGCTATACAACCAACCCCAAAGCTCATGCTTCCTAATAACCAGGACAAGGCCGGGCATGGTGGTGCATGCCTGTAATCCCAGCACTTGGGAGGCTGAGGTAGGAGGATTGTTGTGAGTTTGAGACTAGCCTGAGCTACAAAGTGAGCTTAAGCCCAGCCTGAACTGCATAGTGAGACCCTGTCTCAAACAGATAAAAAAAAAAAAAAAAAAAACAGGACAACCAGGAGCATCAGAGTACCTCCCAATTTGTCAAACACTTTCAGCTGTGTTTGTGCTGGCCCTTATTAACTATAGCAACCCTGCAGCCAGGATCATGATGCATTTCACAGATATAGCCAACTGAGTCTCAGAGAGGTTGAACAGCCTGATGGGGTCAAATGCTATAGGTATGAAAACATATCACAGCCAGGTCTTCCAAACCTTCAGCCTAGGTCCCCAGCCCAGATATACCTGACTGTATGCCAGCACCCATTAATGCTGATACTCAGCTAAGAGATGTCTATACTACTAGGAGTCACCTCTATAGGAGTTAAGAGTAGTGTCCCTGATCATACAGAAGGAATCAGGGCCAAACCTTTGCAGGAGCTACTGGGCCTAGCTTTCTCTCAGCCATGCATCCCTATAAGAACCTAATATTTGCCCATTCAGCCAGAGAGTGACTTGATTCTGGCTATCAGACACTCCTAAACAGTGTTTCCCCTTTCTAATTAATACATCTAGAAGAGAAATTCCATATTACCTATCAGGGCTATTGTCAGAGGATGTGTATATAAGCACTTGATAAACACATAAAATGCTAAGCAGATGGAAATGTGTCTACTTAAAATACCTACAGGTGTTAGCTGGGCACAGTGGTCCATTTTTGTAATCCCACTACTGTGGGGCTGAGGTGGAAGGATCCCAGTCTAGGCCACTTAGTGACCTAGTATAGCCATGTATTAAAATGAGAAAGAGTTGGAGTTGTAGCTCAGTCCAAAAGTATTGGGTTCAGTCTTGTGTCTCTCTCTCTCTCTCTCTCTCTCTCTCTCTCTCTCTCTCTCACACACACACACACACACACACACATGCATGCACGCACACAAACACAAACGCACACACAGAGAAAAGGGGCCATCCCCACAGTTGTCTGCCCTTGACCCCAGGGCTTACTGCTTTAGACCTAGTAGTCAATATTTTCATCTCAGCACTGTGACAGAGCATTGAGATGTCCCCAGTCAGAAGGATAAGTGGCAGAACTTGGGAGAAGGAGACATGTAAGGCTCCAGGAAAGAATCCACACCAGGCTTCTAGAAATCACAAACTGTTAACCAGCAGGTCAATCCTGGCCCCTCAAATGGAGCTACATCATAGAGTACAGGACAGCCCTCTCCTGGCCCAGGCAGCATACCTCCAGACCACTCTTCCCTTCCCAGATCTGTCTTTCAACAACATCAAGGTTATTGAGGGGCTGGACACCCTGGTGAACCTGGAGGACCTGAGTTTGTTCAACAACCAGATCTCTAAGATTGACTCTCTGGATGCACTGGTCAAGCTGCAGGTGCTGTCCCTGGGCAACAACCAGATTGACAACATGACAAATGTGAGTAGCTAGGTCTTGGGACTTGTGTGATGGTCAGGTCATCTGTTGAATGAGAATTTCAGGATGAGTTTCCCAATCTCCCCCTTTGCCTGGAAATATAGATATCCAGGTTATTTCATATGGGGCTTACTAATGTTTAAATACGATGCTAAAACCCATATTTAAGTGCCAGTTTGCAACCTCAGTTTTAGTAAAGTCCTTTTCTTTCCCTGCATCTCATTCATACTCATTTAACAAACATTTGCTAAGGTGAGGATCTGTTGAATGTGGGGCATTTTCTTGTGCTCAGTAGGTACAGATTATGATCCCTTGGGGGTAAAAGCCCACACCCAAACACAGGTGATAGGAAGCTACTGGCCTGAAGAACAGTAAGGCAAGACCCATGGAGGGTAGGAAGGCACCCCAGGTGGCAGGAGTGTGTCTGTAATAATGGATATTGTGCATCTTGGGAAAAAGTAGTTTTCCCCTACTCAGCCACATGGGCGTATAGCAGTGGGGTGGGACTGAGACCCCAGCAGTGTCCTGAGGTTCCTGTGTCAGTGACCAAGTAGGGACCTTACTAGACTTGGTCTGGTCTGTTTCTCCAGTATGCCCAGCGATCCCAGTGTTGTCCAGCATCCTTTCAAGACTCCTTTGTTGCTCAGTTCGTCTGATGGTCTGGGTTACATCCCAGCTGCATGCCAGAGAGTTAGATGAACAGCCTGGGCAAGTCATTTGTCAAAGTATTATCGCTGTTTGAGTCTGTTCAGCAAGGTCAAACCCTTGCTGAACAGTGTAGTCGCCGAATTTTACCTGGCATGCTGGAGGACTGAAATCTGAGTACGGTACTAGTACTCCATGACTCAGTTTCCTTGCTTGTCTAATGGACAGAGTGTCAACATCCCACCTGTCTAGGTCCTCACAAGAATCAAGTAAGGAACTAAACATAAATTACTTGGCTCAGAGTTGGACTGAAACAGGTTCTTAACAAGCAGAGGAACTGTCATGGTTGACATCCTTCCTGGAAGAAGGTCAGGGAACAAGAGGCAACTTGCTTCTGACTCATTAAGAGATGATGAGACTTTTTCATCTACCAAATAAGAGTTCTTATTCTTATAAGAATGGTATAAACAAAGGGCCAGAGGTTACCTGGGAGAGCTGACTTTATGGCACCATGGAAGGCTTAAGGGTCCTGAGAAGTACAGGGTGTGCCAGATTAGGGCTCACCCTGGAAAATGGGCTCCTTGCAGCAAGGGGCAGCCAGAGAAACATTGGAATCCAGATGGCTTTGTGCCATGGTTTGTTCAGGTTAGGTCTACATTTAGGAAGAAAACCCACCACCATGAGGGTGGGCTTGGAGGGGAAGATGTTGAATTAATGGTGCCTACAGTAGTGTCTTCAGAAAGGGTGTTTGATCTGCAAGTGTCAGAAAATCTTAACTCCAACTGGCTGGAACCAGAGGTGATACAGGGATGTGGGTGCAGGTGGTTTGTGTGGAAGGCAACTTCTGAAAGCTGAAGGGAGTGGTTAAGGAAGGAAGAACTAATATATGGGTGACATGAGGTTGCCTCTGCAGGTGATGGAGGCTGAATTCTGCTGGGCCTCAGAAATATCCAGAATGCTTCCCAGAAGTGACCACACAAGGCCACATAGGCATTAACTAAAAGTCCTGTTCTTCAACAGCTGGTATTGCTCCTGGAGGATTAGCTCCTTCCCCCACCTGGCTTCTGGGCCTGCTGGGCCTCTGGGTGTCAGAGACCTCTATGACACAGAAAACCAGTGAGGAGCTGGGTGCTGTCAGCAAGCACCTGATACAGTGGCAGCTGAAGTCAGAGGTCAGCCAAGCACTGGCCATAAACAAGGACATTTAGTGGCTTGGTTATTGGCACTGCAAATAGGGGCAGCTTGTTAATGGTACTTCAAGGACACTGATTCCTTCTACTTCTGGGTTCTGCCAGTTTCACCATCTGTCCAAGGTTGCTTCCCCTTGCAGTCAAATCCTTACAGGTTTCCTGGTTTAATCTAGCAGAACAGAGAAAGTGAGAAATCTCCCCCTAATATAAGGGCTAGTCCAAACCATCCTAGGTTGTGTATATACCCTCAGCCCAGTATCCTGGCTAGAGCATGACCAGGCTGGTGGCCGAAGTGAATTGCTGAAAGTGTGTCCGAACACTAGAGGTTGCACAGTCTCAAAAGTTTTTCTTCCATGCCAGTAAGATGATTTAAACCTACCAGTACTCTTCTCAAGGATGAGGAAACAGTCTGGCAGGGTAAGGCATAGGGTCAAAAAGCAAGCAAATGACATCAGAGCTGAGGTTTTTTTTTGATTGTTTGTTTTTTTAATGGAACTGGGGATTGAACTCAGGCCCTTGTGCTTGCCAGGGAAGCACTTATTCCACTGAGCCATCTCCCCAGCTCTGTTAGCTTGTGTTTAAATCTCAGCACTTCCACCTACCAGCTATATGACCTTGGGCCTGGTGACTTAGAGTTCTGTGTTCCCATCTGCATATTTGTAACATGGCATTAGTAGTAGTTCTTACCTCATAGGGTTGTGACAATTGAATCAACTAGAGTGCAGGTGCTTCATACAGGGCCTGGTACATAATGGCTACATAGAAGTGTTATAATTTGAAAATACAGTCAAAACATTCTCTCTCTCTTTTCTTTTTTCCTTGCTGAGGATTGTAGGGCCTGCTACATGCTAGACTAGTGCTGTGCCACTGAACCACACCCTCATTCCCCAATCATACTGCTTGAAACTTTCTATGAACATTTAGCAGATGGTTCTGGCTTGGTGTATCCTACACACCAGGGTGCATGTAAATGAATCCCTCTGGATTTTTTATCCTTCAGACTTGGAAGTTTACTGGAGCTAAGGCCCTCTTCCTCTAAAAGCCCAGACCTGGACATGCAAGAATGTGGAGGTGGTTGTGCTCTGATCCCACTCTCTTGACCTTGGATATCTTCCTATCTTGCAAGGCATGGGCAGGAAAATATCCCATAACCTGTAGCCAAGTGGGTACTATGTAGCTCTACATGATTATTCAAGATACCCATACAGCTAGTCCCTAGAGGAAGAGGAAGACAGAAGGCCCATGAAGACAGACTTCCAGGGAGTGCTAAGGAATCTGGGCCAGATGTTCCCAAGGCCTGACTGTGTCCTGTGGACTCTAGGAATACAGAATCTTCTTTAATTAATCCAGCACCCGCCCTCAATGGGACTTGGCCCAGTGTGTCCTGACAGACATTTCTCAGGTGTTGGCTTCTAACACCAGCATTGTTGCTTTTAATTCTTACGTTCCCTGTTTATCTGATATCTAATTACATGCTCTCTTGTCATTTATTTACTTCCAAGGCTCACTACCTGCTTATTGCTTTAAAAACACAGATTCTGAAGCAGAACTCAGGGCACACAAGAACAGTCCTCTTATTCCTGGCCCTATTCCCTGCTTCTGTCTCCCAGGACCACAGGTACTGCTAAGCTGCCTGTGCCTGGTATCTAAACTTCTCCAGGTGCCTGGTATCTAAACACTGTGCACAAGCACCTTCCTGACTTTAGTTGTCCCCTCTCCCTTGAATTGTCAGTCCCTTTCTCTGCTAAATCCTATCCTTGCTCAAACATGGCATAATTTTCCATTTCCCTGGAGGTGGGTGTCAAGGTTGGTTCTAACCTAGCACCATTACACACAGGCTACAGTGAATGTCCTTAAACATGGGATGTTCTGGCCCCTGGGTTAATCTATTCATAAGATAAACTCCGGTCATATACATTTTTAATTTTGATGGATTTTAATCAAATTGTCCACTTTTAGAAATACAGCTGTTCACAGATCTGTCAGCAATGATGGGGCAGCCTGTTCTTTCTGAACTTCCACTGCACAATTTGTTATCAAACATTTCTATTCGCCGATCTAAAAGATGGAAAAGAGACTCTCATTCAAGGCATCTCTTAAAAGTTAAACCACACCCTGTCTTCCTCATTGTCCTTGGGGGAAAAAAATCCACACTGTGTGCCTGACTGTGTCCAGTACTATTTCATACCCTTCTTGCAGCACCCTCTGCAGAATCCCACAGCCACATGGCCTTTGTTTAGTTCCTGCTAGCTACCAAGTTCCTCTGTATCTCAAAACATTTGCCTGCACTCTGTTAGCTCTGGGAATATTCTGTCTCACCTCTGCCATGGCTGACTCCCTTGGGTCTCAGGTTAATCACTGCCCCCCTCCGAGACCTCAGAGCCCCCAGCTGACAAAGATCTTTTTGTTATTTTCTCTCTTTATAGCACTTACCCAACTTTACCTTCTTGATAGCACTTAACCTGAACTGTAATGATTTTACTTTAAAAAACACTTTGCCTCACCTCTAGAAGGTAAGCTCTTGCTGTTAGATTATTAGGGCAGGACTCATGGGCCACGCTTCTGGCTCATATTGCCAAAGTCAACCACCTACCTGAACCCTGTTAGGTGCTTAGAAAGGTTTGTTGGGCAAATAAGAAAGAAATGACTGAAAAATGCATTTAGAAAAGCACATACAGTTCCTCCCATGCCTTGAGGAGCACTGTGGCACTCAAGCAATGCTCACATGAAGTTATTAACTGTGTGCTTGACCTTTTCTTATTTTATTAAAACTAGAGAATAGGAGGAACAAAGAGCAACTAGTAGAAATGGTCCACTCATTATGATCCAGTGAATTCAAAGTTAAATGTACATTAGTTCCATTTAATTTAAGAGATTTAACTGGGCATGGTGGTGCATAACTGTGATCCTAGAAGTTAGGCTGAGGCAGAAGGATTACCATGAGTTTGACATCAGCGTGGGCTACATAGTGAGCTCAAAGCCAGCTTGAAGTATATAATGAGACCCTGGCTCAGGAAAGAAAAAAAAAAAAACAAAAACAAAAAAAGATGGGCAAAAGGAATAGCTATTCTAACTCAGAATAGCTATTCTGAGTTAACCACTAACCATCATCACTGCAATTACTACAATTATCCTAATTTCTTAGGTCAGATACTGTGTGTGTGTGTGTGTGTGTGTGTGTGTGTGTGTGTGTGTGTGTGTGTTTTACTGGGAAGTGAATCCAGGACCCAACTCCTTTTAAATTTTTACTTGAAGAAGGATCTTGGTAAGTAAACTAGGCCAGGTTTGACACCTGGCTGTCAGGGACTCTTCTGAATGTTTTCCAGAACTTATTTCATTTGGCTTTTACATCACCTGTAACACACACAGTATACTTACACACACTGCAGATGAGGAAACTTAGGTTCCTAGATGCTAGGTAACTTTCCAAAGTCCACAGCTAGGATTGAACCCTGGTTGACTGATTCTTTAAAAAGCTTAGATCTGATTGAAGATCTGAGTATAAGTATCTGGCTTGGAAGCCCCACCTTCTCACTTGTGTACTTGGAAAGCACCTAGGCTGAAAACTCCAGAAGAGTGCTAGAGAAATGCTGCCTTATCTGTTTTCAGCTCTGCAGCTACAAGAAAATAGATCTTTTCCCCCAATTCTCCCCAGATCATCTACCTGCGGCAGTTCAAGTGCCTGCGTACACTCAGCCTCTCAGGGAATCCCATTACCCAGACAGAGGATTACAAAATGTTAATCTATGCCCACCTTCCTGATCTTGTATACCTGGACTTCAGACGCATCGATGACCACATGGCAAGTGTTTCTCTTTCCCCTAGCTCTGTAAGACTCCTTCAGGAGCCCAAGTTTCACAGAAAGAAGAAAGAAAGAATCCTGTCCTTTGGTGACAGGACAGAGAAGCCCCTGAGTAACATTGCTTGGGTGACAGCTATTGACCTGCCCACTCCTGTCATGAAACTGGTGCCTTTATTATTGGGAGAGAAAAACCATGTTCAAGGTACTGAAGTGATTTAGGGGGGGTCCCAGAGAGGCCACTTGAAGCAGGGAGGAGAGTTAGGCAAGTTGACTCTGACTCTAGTAGCCTGTCCATGGAACTGGGGTCAAGCTGCTTCCAAGTGTGGAGTACTTTGCTTGCCAGAATCTTCCTTGGGGGTTTAAAGAGACAATATTGGGTCTAAAGGATACCCCTCTGCTGACTACATGCTTTCTTTTGTCTTTCAACAATCTAAAAAATCAAGTCTGAATTCTAAAACTCTTAATTTTTCAGGAGCTCCAGTGGCATAATTGGTTAGCATGCAGAATGTATATAAAACTTTAATTTTTAAGTTTCTCATGTAAGCATAATTTAAAATGCTTAGAATAGGCTGAAGACCTGTTTGGATGTGTTTTGCCTGTTATAAAAACATGGGACAAAAGCAAAGGGTCCTCAGACATGTCCATCTGGGATGAGCACTTCATCCCATTGCTCAGTAATGAAGGGCCCGTCCATGATTTAGACACCTGCCTAGAATCATCAAGCTAAATAATAAGCAAAGGTTCTGAAAAGCAGAGTTCTACAAGCAGAAGTACTTGAAACACCCTGTCCAGTTACTGCTTGACATGAGCCAGCCACAACCTGCCCTGAGACCTAGGCTTCTTAGTGCTGTGGGACTCAGAGGACATGCCAGGAGCAGTTCCTGCTGATCAGAGGCTAAAGGCAGGCACCTGGACACTTACTTCCAAGCTTTCTGTGACTTCCCTTGGGCTTAGGATATCTGGAAATGTTTATAAGGAGGCAAACCTCATCTAGTGATCTCCCATCTTTCCCAACCATGAAAGGGACCCTCCCTCCAACTCTCCAGCTCATACTTGAGAAGCCACAGGGTGGCAGAAGTCACTGTGGCTCAGAGGGACTAAATGTCCTATTATTGATGCAAACTTCCTATTCCCTGGTCAGAAAGATCTGGCGGAAATGAAGTACCAGTACACAATTGATGTGCTGAAGAACCGGGAGCACCTGAGGCAGACCGGTCTACAGAATGAACAGGCTCAGATTGTGAAACTGGAGGAATACAAGGTACCCCTGGGGGAGGGGTCACACCCCAGCCTGGCTCAGAAATGCCCATGAGCATGCATTGATTGCGGTAAGTGGAGATCTACAGAGATCCTCAGACATGTTCTGATATCTCCTTTCCATCAGGCACTGCTCTGCCTCCTGGAACCCAAAATCAGCTCCATCTCAGCTCAGCCCAGGGCCTCTAGAGATTCTACTAAAAACACCTTGTTTTTAAGACACTTAGGCAATTTCTCTGTGGCATACAGATACAGTTGAAGTCCTTTAGCTCAGTGTAACATGATTTTGCAGGACCAGCCTGCAACCATGTCCTCTGCACCTGCACGCACACATGCCCTCCCCTGAATAATCCCCACACCCACCTCCCCAGGAGGAGGCTGCAGCCCAAGTGCAGCATCCCCTCTTCTATGAAGCCTTTGCTGGCCCCAGTACCCAGTACAGGGCTTCCCGCCCAGTGTTCACACACAAGGCCAGCTTGGGATTACCACACCCAGTGTGTTCCTACCGACAGATGGCATTTGTTGAAAACCTGAACGGTTCCTTCCTGTTTGACAGCATGTATGCTGAAGACATGGAGGGCAGAAAACTGTCCTGTCTGCCTGTTGTGGGCGAGCTCCTCGAAGTATATCCTTCCTGCTTCACAACTGCCTCTTCTGTCATGAGCCTGGTCGGTACCACCCACCTGCCTTGAGCACAATTCCTCTACTCTAGGACTCAGTGTCCCCATCTCCTATGTGAGACTCTGGGAAGTATTTAAGAGGCAGTGCCAGCTAGATCATTTGAGTTGTGTGGGGGCAATGCCAGCTAGATTTTAGAGGACATACCATGGATCTGCCATGCTTAGTAAGCAAGGTGTGTCCATAGAAAGGGATCCCCACTAGCCATATTTGTTTGTCCTCACTGTGTACTTGCATACATTGTTCATAATTTCCTCCACATGTTACTAGATGAGTGCTGTTCTTAGCTCCTTATATAGCTAAACTTGGGTAAGTGGCTTCTTTAAGGTCACTGCATTAGATATTGGAGCCAAGATTTGGAGCCAGTTCAGTAACACATGCCTATAATCAGAGCACTGAGTGAAGGTGAGGCAGGAGGATCACAAGTTGGAGCCCATCTGGGCAAAATTTAGCAAGACCTGCGAAATCAGGTAGGTGCTTGGGATGCAGTTCAGTGGTAGAACATCACTAGTTTTGATCCTCATGCTAGGGAAAAAACAACACTCAGTATTTGGACCCTGACAAATGGACCTGAGAGTCTGCATTCTTTCCTGGAGGGCCAGAGCCCAGAGGATGTGATAAGCACTTGTCATAGAGATAGTGGCCATGACAACCAAAATAGAGGCTTAAATTCTAAGCTGAGGATCTGGGTAGATATGAGGAGTTCCAAGTTCTGAGAGGCTCTCAGATGTGACAGCCAGACCCAGATGAGGGCTGTTGAGCCCATCATGAGTATCAGCAGTGTCCAGAAAAATATACACAGATCTCTAATAAAGCAATCATTTATTTGGTGACAAAATATGAAAACAGAGATGTAGTTTGAGATCCACACATAGAATAGTATGGCCCAGAATCCATCTGGAGAGCCAAAGAAAAGCTCAGTGTGGGTAGGAAAGAAAAAGCCACTCAGTGTCCACATTCATGGAGCCAGCAGTCACTGAACAGCTGTTTTTGCTGAGTCAGGCTTTGGAAATGGTGGCAGACAAGTATAACTGTATAAGCAGTCAGCTGTCCCTGTGCAACATGGCTAGCTGTTCTTCTGATAAAGTTACTTTGTGTGTGGAGCCCCTCCCTTCATGACCGTCCCTGGCTCCTCTTAGCCGGGGTTTGATCCAGGTAATCCTTTTATTGAATCAGACAAGTTTCATACAGAATAGAAATTCACTCAAAATGCTGACATTCTGAAGTGGATGGGGTGGTGCAGTGAAGGACAGTGAGGAACAATGCTCCAGGTCAGATGGACAAGCTCATGCCTGGCCTGGTCACCCCCTACCTCAAGTAACTAACATGTACCTCTATCTCATGTGGTCTTTTAACTCTGGATGAGTCATTTCCATCCCAACAGAATTACCCGAGGTCCTTGCTATAGGCTGTACCCACCCGACCCCAAAGCCTCTTCTCGAGGACACCGTGAGGCCAGGCCTTTCATGCCCTCAACTGCAGATAAGGAAATTAAGGCCCAGCATAGAGAACTGACTGGTCAGGGTGGATCCAGAAGCAGTGGCAAGCCAAGACCTGGATCATCTGCTTTGACCCTATGGTGTCCCCTGAGCTCTGCAGACACCAAGATAGGCCCTCACCAAATGTGCCCTCTTAAGTAACTCACTGGAGGCAAAAGCACACGCTGCCATTTTCCTGGCCAGTGATGGCCAGTCCCTCCTTGGCCTAAGGTACTCTGGGTCTCTTATGGGGCCTTCTGGCCTCATACTAAATTCCTCATGTTGAAGATGCCCCAGCCCTTATGCATTGCATCCTAGTTCTGCGGGCCTCAATTTCTTAATCTGTTAAAGGAACCCTATGGAAACATGGGTTCAAGTTATATACACAGAATTCAACATATAGTCTGCACTCTAGGCTGGGAGTTGCCAACACTTTGTCACTGTCCCGCGCCCTGCCCCCAATGGCCTATTCCAGAGTTTCCTTAACAGCCATTTACCTATAAGGACAAATTTGTTATCATCTGCCTGAATATTTTTGAATATGGCCTAAAACAGCATGAGAAACGGAAACTAGAGCTGGATACCTTCACTGAGTGTGTCCAGGAGGCCATCCAGGAAAACCAGGAGCAGGGCAAACTGAGGATTGCCGGGTTTGAAGAGAAGCACCTGCTGGTACGTTTTCCACTGCCTCTACTCTAGGGTGTCCTCAGGTCCTCCATGTGGGGAGGGACTGCCAGTCCTGTACCTCCTGACAATCCCTCAGACCCAGAGTCACTGTCCTATTTGCTAAGGATCACATTACAACTAATGGCAAGCTAGGGGCCAAGTTCATCCCAGCACTTTTAACCAGGTGCTGAGCTGATAGGGCACCTCTGGGTCTCTGTCACATAAGATAAACCCCTGGAAACTGGACATGGTAGCACACACATGTAATTCCAGTTGTTCAGAGGCTGAGATAGGGTCACAAGTTCTAGGTCAGTCTAGGCAACTTAGTAACTTAGTAAAATCCTGTCTCAAGCACAATTTGATTTATATTCTTTTTTTTTCGGTGGAACCAGGGATTGAACTCATGCCCTTGCGCTTGCCATGGAAACACTTATTCCACTGAGCCATCTCCCTGCCTCCCTTTTTTCCCCCACAGTTTGATTTATATATGTGTTTTTATTTTATCAATTTATTGATCCATTGATTGTAATACTGGGGATTGAACTCAGGACCTTGCACTTAACTGTATCCTCACCCTTTTTTATTTTATATTTTGACAGTCTCAATAAATTGCTAAATTGCCCAGGCTGGCCTTGAACTTGTGATCTCTGTCAGGGTCTGTGTCTATAACCATATGTGGCTCCTAGTTCACAAATTTTATATAGTCATTTCTATATGTACATGGGAACATTCAACAAGAAAAATGAAAATACAAATAACCAGGGTCATAAGCTCAATGTATAGTCATGCATCACTAAATGACATGGGATAGGTTCTAAAAAATGTATCTTTAGGTGACTTTGTCATTGTGTGAATGTCATAGAGTATACTTAACACAAACTAAGATACCCATGGCATCACTACGTGATAAAATATTTCAGCTCTATTATAATTTTGTGAGACTACTATTATATGAGTAATACATCATTGAGCAAAATGCCTTTGGATGGCAAGTGACAATACTAGATTGGACAAAAAGAGTAAATTGTAAAAACAAGACAGAGGGGTTGGGATAGTGCAGTTAAGGAGAAGTGATTAGGCAGACTAGTTTACCAGATTCATTTGTACAGATTTTTCCTGGCCTTGACTCCATATCTAGTGATGCAAATGTATGAAGGGCACCTCTCTATTGGGACTTTCATCTTCTCTCAGAGAGAAAAGGGGAGATCAGAGGATCCTTCTTGCATCTGCTAATTTTCAAACATCTTCGATTCAATGCCAAAGGAGTACATAGGTTGTCACACCTGAGACTTAAACTTGGTCAGGTCCAAGTCTGGTCTGGTCCAAACCCAGATTCCAAGTTTTTAATCCACAAAACTAAATCGCCACGTATTATTAACTAATTACACCTAATTGTTGATTCCTGAAGCATAGGCTTTTGTTTCCAGAATCTAAGTGCCATTCGAGAAGAGTGTGAACTGCTCACCATTGAGAAGAAGATAGTGGAGTGCAGTGAGGACATCACAGAGCTATTCAACGTGCTCATGACACTGGAGTTGCAGCTGGTGGAACAGCTGGAGGTGAGGCCAGGCCTGAATGCAGATGCAAGAACCTGCAGGTGCAGCTGCAAAACCACCTACAAGCTGCAGCCTCTATGGGCACCCCTCTGTTGGAAACCTCTAGTGCAGTGAGACCAAGTACCCAAACTGCAACCCAAAACCCACTCATTTATTACGAAGTACCAACACTGTAAGTAAACCTGGATATCAGTTATCAGCTGCTGGGGCAACCTGGCAAATATGCCAACAGGGTTGAGAACTGATTCCGTCATGCATGCCACAGGTTTACCAGCACTGCTCTAGTGCAACCCAGCACATAACACTGAAGAACTCTTGCTTATCACCACTGTGTTTCCATTTAATACTTAAAAAAAAATCTTTTGGCAATGCTAGGATAGAACTCAGGGTTACATGCATGCTAAGCAAGTGCTGTACCAATGAGTTCCACCACAAATCCCTGTTTTTAGTACATTTTAATAATTTAGACAAGAAATGATTCTTGTAGAGAATGAAAAGTTAATTCCTCTGCCGGGCGTGGTGGCGCATGCCTGTAATCCCAGCACTAGGGAGGCTGAGGCAGGAGGATTGTTGTGAGTTCGAGACCAGCCTGAGCTACAAAGTGAGCTTAAGGCCAGCCTGAACTGCACAGTGAGACCCTGTCTCAAAAAAAAAAAAAAAAAAAAGACAAAAAAAAAAAAGAAAAGTTAATTCCTCTGGACTGCCTTTCCCATCCTGGAAGAGCTCAGAGCCTAAGTGGGGAAGAGGCTCAAGGAGCCTTTTGATTAGACTCAAGGAAAGCCAGGCATGGTAGTACATGCCTATAATCTGAGCATTTGGGAGGCTGAGGCAGGAGGATCATTGTGAGTTTGAGGCCAGCCTGGGCTACAAAGTGAGCTCAAGGCCAGCCTGAACTGCATATGAAGACCCTGTCTCAAAAAAAAAGGACTAGACTCGAGGGTGCTCCCAAAACAAAGTGGACCCCAGTCACGGACCTGACAAAGGCTCCTCCAGATCATAGTTATAGTCACCATTTCCTGGGTGACACAAGGAACCTGCAACTCAGCACCTAGGAGTGGAAATGAAAAGCACTGGTGACTAAAATTCATTAGCAGCCAGGGTGACTTGTGTGTTTGCAGGCATTGGAGGCTGGGAGTTGGAAGTGGTGTGATGAGTTGAACCTCATCAGATGCTGCTGTGGCTGGGCCAAGAGATAACACTTAATCAATTCCTCACACATCAAGTGACACCTCAGACATGGGCTAGATTTCACCATCACATGTCATGCAGTCACTTTCTCCCCACTAGGGAAAGCTTGAGTACTACAGAAGCAGCACAGCACAAGGGGGAGGCCAGCCAACAGCTTCCCTCCTTTTCAAGCAGGAAGATTACTTTTTCCTATCCATCACTTCCCAGAACTATGTGTTGTCTTTGTCTTACAGTGACCAGAAAGCTGGAAGGACAGCCATGCTTTTCAGTGATCTATTTTTATTCACTACAACAACCTTATACATATTTGAAAAATGTTTCATTTTTCTCAGTCTTCAGATAGTTTTTGAGCTCCATGGACACCCAGCACCTTGGCCCACTTTGCAGCCCCTGGGGTCTGTGACAGTTTGAGGGAGATGCTCTCAGAAAAGTAGACTTCACAAAACACTTTTATTGTTCTCTCCATTAACATGAAGTCCTCTTAGGTGTCTAAGAGTGCCTTGCTGAACTGACAGCATTAAGAAATGGTGGGAGGTCTGGGGTGACAGCTAGAACCTATCAAACTACCTTGCTAGGTACCTTGCAAAGCATCTTGTGTGGAGTAGCTCACCACACTTCCATGAGAGAGGAGTTGTGTAGGAAATGCATTTCACAGGTGAGGCTCCAGGGGTTCTGAGAGGTTAAATGACTTTCCCTGAGGGATACACAGTAGTAGAGCTTGGACACTGGCCCAGGCAAGCTGGCTCTTGATAGCTCCCTGCACTGTTTCTCTTCTCTGGAGGTAATGAACAGATGGCATGGAGAAGCTCACAAGGAAGGTAGTTAGTTTTGGGAAATAAGGGAAAGCGAAAGGAGTACGACCAGCACAGGTGTTCTCAGAAGAGACCAACACAGCAAAGGTCAGAAAAGAGTAGTACATTTTCTGTGAGGATTCAGTTGATACTGGAGAGCAAAAAAAGCCTGGAGAGAGAAGAGGGAATCAGTTCTCAACCCTGTTTCCAGGAAGGTCAAGGTGAATGGTCTTTGCCTCAAGGAGGCACCTTCTGAGTTGTTTTTTTCTTTTTTAACTTCTGAGTTCTAAACAGCATCTTTTCCAGTGATGTGAAGTATCTCAATATGCATGTTAACTGTGTTCTTTGTCATCTCCAGGAGACCATAAACATGTTTGAAAGGAACATCACTGACATGGTGGGATTATTTATTGAAAATGTCCAGAGCCTATATCCTTTCTGTGATGTCCTCCAGTCCTGGGCTACAGGAGAGCTACAGAACAGGTCCCTGAAGTTTAAACAAAAATCAAGGAAGAGCAAACTTTCTTTAGAAACAGAGCAGGATACAAATAAATGGGGGCCCTTCCAGTTGGCTACCTACAAGGCCACCTCCTCCATCTTTCCCTGTATCACCAGTGTTGTAAACACATTGCCAAAATAGGAAAGAGTCAGTGCTCTACAGCATACATTTTACCAAAAATGTCTACTCCCAACTTACCTTTCTTCTTTTTTTTTTTTTTTTTTTTCAGTACAGAGGATTAAACTCAAGCCCTTGTGCTTGCCAGGCAAGGACTTATTCTACTGAGCTATCTTCCTGGCTGACTGCCCCCTCCTTTCTTAATTTAGTACGAGGTCTATCGGGTCTACAGATAGGGTTCAAACATGGCTGCTATGCTCCACCAAGCAGGCGCTTTAGTCTGCTGAGCTACTTGGCCAGCCCTCCCACTTACATTTCAGAAAGATCTATACTTCTACCAAAAGGATATTTAAATTCATCCTAAGATCCTAAATGAGGTTCTCTACCTTTGACATTGGAAAAAATGGAAATCTCCAGTTTCTGCAGAAAAAAGCTCACTTTTAAAAGATGGAGATTTGACAATCACAGACGCTGTTCAGAAGAATGTCCCATGTGGCTTAAGGGGCTTTCCCAACTCTCAGAACAATGGTGGCCATGTTAGAATGACAGTTTGGATGCCCAGAGGGACAGATGTGAAGTCTTGGCATGTTTGTTCTCAAATGGGTGATGTTCATGTGGAGATGGCACCCCTGAATCACTGCTTCTGTGTGACAGCCAAACACTCTCTAGCAGAGGCAATCCATGTTAAAGACACGAACAATGCTTATAATGAACTTAGCAGTTTAAATATTAATGTTAGGAGCTGAAATTAAGAAAATAAGCAACCTTCTGCCACCTGAACTCAGGGCCCTGCCACATGAAGGGGCAAACAATTATGTTGTATCCCAGAGAAGTCCCTATTCATGCCCTCCTGGGGCTCAGAATATAGCAGACAGATGTTGTGAAGGTAAAAAATGGTATCCAAGTTATAAGGTGCCAGCCAACCCAGACGCCAGGGAGCCTGCCTAAGCAGGGGTGTACTAAGTGAAGGCCTGTAGGTGAACAGAGGTGCCAGGTGAAAAGGTAGTGAGACACTGCAGGAGGAAAAGGCAGCCCATGCAAAGCTGTACAAGATGAGCAAAGGATGAGCCAGAGGATGGTTCCCAGAGGATGATTTCAGGCCATGTCAGAGAATCTCCTGGGAGCTTTAAGCAGGGGACACATATGTCCCAGGTCTCTATGTCCTTAAACTCAATTCACTGCTATAGGAAGAGCATGAGTGTGAAAAACCCACGATGGCTAGCAGGCAGTGTCCAGGTGGTAGGTGGTGGAAGTGGAGAAGTGAATGACAGAGGGACAGTGAAAAGAAACCACTTCTGAGGGATAGTGATGACCAGGTGCAAAGGAGAGATAGGGATGGCTTTGGGGATTGGTGCCTGTAAG
This sequence comes from Ctenomys sociabilis, assembly GCA_004027165.1. NCBI lineage: Eukaryota > Metazoa > Chordata > Mammalia > Rodentia > Ctenomyidae > Ctenomys > Ctenomys sociabilis. Next base: position 51,641 of record PVKA01001496.1, read on the forward strand.
TGACACCTGTGATGGCAGTGACTGCTGTCATCTCAAAGTTTCCCCCTATAATCTGTTCTTGTCCAGCTGAGATGGACTAGGTCAGGAAAGGTCATCCTGCACTGTCCTGGCTTTGCTTAACTCCTGATTGCACGATGGCTCAGTGCCGAGAACTGGAGAACCACCACCACGAGAAACTTTTGGAGATCTCCATTGGCATCCTTGAGAAGATTATCAAGGGCGAGCTAGATGAAGAACTGCCAGACGACGTGCGCACAGTGAGCACAGGCCAGGGCAGAGTGCAGCAGGCTATACACGGGAGCCAGGCAAACTGGGTCCAGCCTAGTTCCATAGCTCGCTTAAGGTTGACAACCTCCCTCAGCCTGTTTCCCCATCCACAATAGGAGACAGTAAAGTGTTTTGTAGAGTTGTTGGTCAAAGAGGGTAGCAAATAACATATCCAAGGGGCACACTCAAATGGGATCAAAGGAAGAAGAGCTCATAATGATTAGTTAGATGGCTTAAACTTTTGAACAGGTTGGCTTCCAGGTAGGCATGGTGATGTGTATATAATCCCAGATCTTGGGTGGGTGAGGCAGGAAGATTGCTGCAAGTTTTGGGCTACATAGTGAGTTAAAGACCAGCCTAGACTATATGTTAAGATCCTATCTCAAACAAAACGAAGTTCTATTTTCAGAGTACTTCTGGCACTTTCTAAGGGACAGAGTTACAAATAAAGTTAAGGTCTGAGGTTTCCCTAATAGTCTTAATCTTAAAGTGTCTACAATGAAAAGTACAACTGATACATTGGAACCACTGCAGGCTGAGACAGTGTGCTGCCCCCCATATATTCAGTAATGATAGGTAGAGAATTAGTGGGATCATTCAGGAGCATGTGACCATCCTTGGCTCTGCATGCAAGTCTGTACTAGAGTTCAGCTGCAGCAGCGTATTTGGCCCTGGGAAGGAACACAAGTATGGGTGGAAAGGCTTGTGCTCACCTTTTCCATATCAGAACCCTGCTCTCACTCATTCATCACTCACTCCAACTGCCAGGTCCTCTGCTTCTCTCTACTGCCATGATTCCACCAAGCCACACCTCCCCTCTCCTGTCCTCTGTGTTACCCTCTTACCTGGCTGTTCTTCACATGTGGAGAGAGCCTTTGAAAATCCAGACCACGTTGTTGCATGCTTTTGCACAACCTCTGCTTTTAGCTTGCCAAGACTTTAGAGTAAGTTCTTCTCTGTGGTCACCAGGCCCTCAAGTGTTGGCCTACCTGTCTTGGCAACCCCCCCCCAAAAAAAAACACTCAGTACCCTCCCTTAGGGCTCATCCTCAGCTCCTAGCTGGCTCCTTTCAGCTGATAGTCTATCTGGCAAGTGTGCTTTACCCTCAGGTTTCCATGTGTCTGGATTCATCCTTGTCATTCAGATCCCAGCTCAAGTGTCACTTCCTTGGAGAGGTGGTCCTTTGTCACCTTCCTGAAAACAGTTGTCTATGAGTACCTCATTTATCATGTCAGAGCCTTATCACACTCCCAAACTCTCTGATTTATGTTGATTTGCTTATATGATTATTCACATCTTGTATAAAACCTATAGAGAGGGCAGGAGTAGCTTTTTTTTTTTTTTTCACCACCATGTACCTCACAGTGGCAGCAGCAGCGTCCAGTGTCTAGTACAGATGCCAGGAGTCCTTTTTGGATTGGGTAGGAGCAAAAGTACACTGTGCCTCTCCCCTGTCAGGTGCTGGGTTCGGTCCTGCAGATGGAAGGCTAGCAGTTCCTGACTCTAGCCCCTGTCCTGAGGCTAAGACAGACACCCAACACAGCAGCATGATGGCAGGGCCTTTGTAACTCCAGCTTTCTCTCCATAAGCAGCTAAATACAGCTAATTTTTGACTAAACTTCTCTGAGCCAAGAAGCCTGCCTATTCTGAGAGCCATATCTGGAACCCCATTGTGAGTTGGATGGATTTCCCACATGGCCACAGTACTACAATACATTCACTTCCTATTGACTGAGACACATAGCAAAGATGGGCCCCAGAGCCAGCAACAGAGAAATAGCCTAGGCTGTACTCTCAGTGGCCATCTACCCTCCTGTCCAGCAGGCCCCAACCGGTGCCACCTGATACCTGTTCCTATAGCTCCTGAAACATTCAGAACCTGCTGACTGCAATAACTGGCAGCACACTGGGTTCCCTCACTGGAGGAATTCATTGTCTAAAGCTGAAGATCACACATGATCTCACTTATTTCACCAAAGGAAGTACCATCCCAAGTAACAGATGAGAAAACTGGGTAAAACTGGTACTCAAGAGAGGGTTGGTAAAATGCCCAACATGGCACAGCTTGTTTTGACTACAGTCTGGATTGAGACTGTAGTCTGACAGATACAGAGCCTGGCTTGTTGTAGAGCCCATGCTGTGCCCTTGATGGTACACTACAAGTTGGCAGGCATTCTGGAGGTGCCCATGGCACTGGGCCAGAGGGCTCTGCCTCTGAGATAAGGCATTTCTTGGGCTTATTGGCAGGCCTGTTGTAGAATACAGTCCTCGGTGCCTCACAGCAGCAGCCAGTGAAAACCTCTATCCTCTTAGGAATGTCTGAAGTTGTCCGAGATGTCACCAAGATCTCACACTGTTGCCTTGGCCTCCTTATTGCCTTATTATTCCTGGGGAGTAAAAGGCATGGCCTGACTATAAGGAGTAATAACCACTACCAAGGACTGGCATTTTTACTGTGGGCTGTGAGGGTCAGCACTCTGCAAAGCACTCTGCAATTGCTCTTTTAATCTTCATTTAACACAATGGTATAAGTGTCATTATGGTTCTGTGTTACAGATGTGGAAAAAGAGGCACAGATTGAAGTTAACTGCCCAAGCAGTAGAGCTGTAATCTGAACCCTAACAGGTGGACCTTTATCAAAATGTCTCCTGAGCCTATAGCAGGAGTGATTGCTCCAAGGAGGGAAGAGGGCCTTAGGTGAAAGGAATCTGCCTTCTGTTACATAGTGATCAATGAGCAGATCAAGATGAAAAGTCACATTAATGAGGTTACCTCTAAAACCTCTCTCTTTGGCAAAGATTGTTATCAGGTCAGGCCATACTTGGAGCCCCAACTATTAAATGTCTATGTCTTCAAGTCCTTCCTAGCTTCAACAGGTGAAATTAAATGCTGGTGCTAGCAGCAAGGACCCCTGTGTGGTGCTGTCAGCCATAGCTGCCCATTTGGGAGGCAGAAGGGATGTTAGATATGTAACCTGGGTACCCTGATTATGTATGTATGCAGGGCAGGACCAATGCTTGGGCCTAACTGTGGGGAGGATTTGTTAAGGCCACTGAACCTACTAGAACAATTGACCCAGGGCAGCAGTAGATAGGGTGGCTACCGTGAAGCTCTGGCCTGGGCCAGGGAGCTACACCTTAATACAAGTCCCTGCCCTGTTAGGGTGAGCTGCTCCTCTTCGATCATGAAGACGGCTGTGGGTCACTGAGCTTGACAAGATGACCTGACCCCATGTGCCACAGGACATCAATCTCTAGTTTTATGGTGGTCCCAAAGAGGGGCACTAGTTGTACCTTTCTCAGAAGTCCTGAAGTTGCTCTGAAGGGAAGGTGTCTTTGTGGCTATAATGTTCACCTCTGTGAAGTCCAGCAAGACCTATGGACGAGGGGACACAGCCCCAGGCACAAGAGCAATCCGGTGCTTCTCATGGGCTCTACACAGCCTCTGCCTCTATCCTAGTGCTTTCAACCCACAGAAAGGGAGAGGAATCCAGAATATTCTCCCTATAAGAACTATTCCAAGAGGAAAACTGAAGTGGTCACTACTCTGGGCCATCTCAAGTCCAGAGACAACTCACAATTTGTATGTTCAAAGAATTTTAGCCAAGTGCAGTGACCTATATTTCCTCTTACTGGGGAGGCTAAGATCAGTTGACCCCAGGAGATCAAGACTAGCATGGGCAACATAGAAAATCTCTCAAAGCAACAAAAATCACAAGGGTTTCTTTAAACCAGATTCCTTTTGTTTTTTGGGTTTTTTTTTTGTCTTTTTTTGAGACAGGGTCTCACCGTGCAGTTCAGGCTGGCCTTAAGCTCACTTTGTAGCTCAGGCTGGTCTCGAACTCACAACAATCCTCCTGCCTCAGCCTCCCTAGTGCTGGGATTACAGGCATGCGCCACCACGCCCGGCCCAGATTCCTTTTGTTTATAAGTATTACATTGTTTTTCTCAGCTAATTCATGTGTTTCTAAGCTGACCTCAGTTTTGTTGATTCTCAGCTCTTTGACGCTGTTTCTGTATATTCAAACTCTGAGAAGGAAGATGTTTTCTACCTGGTTTATGATCAGCTACTACTTACTTTCTAGAATGAATACTGAAAACCTTAACATTATGAGTTGATGCTATGGTTGTGGCTGTTTCTAAAATATCTGGGTTCCCATGCCTGAAAAGTCTTCCTGAGGCTCAGTCCAGGCAAGTTTTATACCTTTTTTTTTTTTTTTTTTTTTTTTTTTTTTTTTTTTTTTTTTTTTTTTTTTTTTTTTTTTTTTTTTTTTTTAATAGACAGGATCTTGCTGTGTAATTCAGACTGGCCTTGAACTCACTATGTAGCCTGTGCTGGCCTCAAACTCAAAGCAATCTCCCACCTCAGCCTTCTTCTCTAGGGCTTGGATTACAGGGTTGCAGCACCATGCATGGCCAGTTTTACTCACTTTTTACCCTTTCCCAGAGCCTTGTATGTGGCTGTGTATCCATAGAGATAAAACATAATAACCTCATCATTTCTTTTTTTAAAAAATATTTTTTGGATACAGGGTCTTACTACTCACTTTAGACTCATAGTAATCCTGTCTCAGCTTCCCCAATGCTGGGATTACAGGTGTGCACCACCATGCCCAATTCCAGTGGCCAGCATGGCACACCCGGGGTTTTAGAACAGCATAGAACACTGTACCAGAGATTGAACTCAGGTCCTTGTACTTGCCAGGCAGGTAGGTGCTTAGACCACCAAGCTATCTCCCCAGCCCTCATTTCTTACATGTTACTATGCTAAGTGTTTCCCCAGCTACCCCACCCCCTGCATTATGTAACCTAGCTTTGCCCATAGCCTACAGGCATTATTCTGAAATAGTCTGTGGCCAAATAAGTGAGAACACCAAGAGAGACCAAGGTTAAATAGGTTTGTTTTCCATAGGATTTTGCTGAGTCTGTAGGATACTTTGTACCCTAAAAATCTTTAGTTGTGGCTTGAGGATGCTGGGTTTCCCAACTGTGTGTGACCAATGAATCACAAAGAAATATAAACATGTAAAGATTCCACAGAACATAGTATTGTCTAAATTAACTATAGAAATACTAAATAGTACTATAGAAAAAAAAAACTAGGCCAGAGAGAGAGAGCTCAGCAGCTTAAGCACCTGCCTGGCAAGTGCAATCCCGAGTTCAATTTCCGATACCAAAGAAAAAGAAAAAGAAAAACCAAATAAAGGTTGAGCATCCTTGATCCAAAACTTTGGAGGATTTTGAGCATTTCAGATTTCAGAATTCCCAATTAGAGTTGTTCCAAGAGTCTAAGGGCTGACCAGATAGTTCAGCAGATTAAAGCACCTGCTTAGGCAGACTTGGACTGGGTTTCGATACCTGGCGTGTTGTGCCAGCCCCACCAGGGTATGCTGAGATAGCGATTGAGACTGGGTAGATGGCATGTGTCGGTAATCCTAGCACTTGGGAGGTTGAAAACAGGAGGCTCACTATGAGTCCAATCTGTGTAGTGAGACCCTGTAGATCCTGTACTAAATACATTAAAAAAAAAAAAAAAAGTCTCTGCAAATATTCCAAAATCCAAAAACGGGTAAAATCTGAAAGCCATTTTCAGTCCCAATCATTTCAGATGAGATGCTCCATCTGTGGGCATCCCAAATGCTATCCTCTCTACAATATAAAAGTTAGGTCCTTTGCTAATCTTGCCATTACAAATTACCCCCAATTCAGTGTGGAAGCACCTGGCTCCTAAATGCTTCATCAGCTTTCCCCGCTCTGGGAAATGAAACTTTTCAGGCACAATCAGAATGTCAGCACTTAGAACCAGCCAGGCCTGCTACTGAGTAGCTGCTTTAAACAGCTTTTTCACAAGGCAGCAAGCAAGGTCAGGAGCTTGGAAAGGTAGGAGACCCCCAAATTGACCCTAAGGTTTGATCTTGGTACAATAAGATTGACTACTCATCAGTCTGCAGTCTGTGGCCCTCAAAGCTGCTGTTAGGCCCTTGGCCAGCCTTGTATCTCCCACCTGCCTGGTGAGATTTAGGGCAAGTGGGAGAGGGGCCTTGTGAGAAGAGATGTCCTGAGGGAGATCACCATGGGCAGCCATCTGCTTTCTCCCTGGAGAAAACATGCTCCCAATGAGGATTGCAGAGTAATATCTGCCACTGCTTGGGTTAGAGAGGTGGCTGTCACCTGAAAAGAGCTGGCACAATGTGTACCAATACAAGGATGGGTTCTCCACCTGGCAAAGCCTGCACAGAACTTCCCAGGAGTTCTTCTGCTGTTCTGCTCCCTTACTTTGTGTTTAGGATATAATGACACATATGATCTCACTTGGGCCTTTTCACTCACCAGCTTTTTGCAGACAAAGACACAATTGTTAATGCTGTTGGAGCATCACATGACATGCACCTCCTGAAGATTGATAATAGGGAAGATGAGCTGGTGACCAGGATTAACTCTTGGTGTACACATTTAGTAGACAAGGTAAGTGCCAACCCATCTTAGCTGGTTGGACCCATTTTTCTAGATATCAGACAACAGAACAGGAAAAATCATTCCTAGACAATTCATACTGTTTTCAATAAGGAAAGAAATGGAGAAAGTTAAAGTTTGTAAAACTCCACAGTGCAGATTCAGTAATGCTAATTGGAAACTTTCACACCACACATTTCATCCCTGGGTGATGAAATAGATCGATAAAATATAAAATAGATCCATAGACTATCAGTAGGCTCTGGAATATATAAGGCACAAAAACTCTGTGGATATTTGAAAGAACAATCTCTCTCTTTTCAGTCAAACTGGCCTCAGTAAAAGACATTAACCCCAAAAGATAGTAATCTGATTGAAAGCTGTGGGCTTTGCTTTCACTCCCCAGATTCACAAGGATGAGGTCATGAGGAATCGCAAGCGAGTGAAGGAGATCAATCAATACATTGACCACCTGCAGAGTGAGCTGGACAACCTGGAATGTGGTGATTTGGATTAGGTGCATGTCAGCCAGACGGTCCCTTTCCAATGCAGCATGAGCCCCTACCACAGTAAGAAAGTGGACATTCACTGGCTGCCTCAGAACAGAATTACTGACAGTTTTTCAACCCATGTCTTCCTAGATACCACTCTTCTACTCACCCTGGAGAAAGTTCCAAATGTAGAGTAAAAAAAAAAAAAAAAAGAAAAAATGAGAGTGTACATTTATGTATAAACAGGAGAAAAGATGAAGAGAAACAGCAGGTCCCTGGCCAGTCTACAAGAGTGGCTCGCAAGGGGCTGGCAGTCAGCTAGAGGTCTGTGGCCAAATACCCGATATTGGCAGGGCTGTTTGCTCTGCCATATGTAGGGCAGGCTGCAAATGTGAGTCCAATCCTTCCCTTCCCTGGGTGTTGAGGATACCAAAACAGAAGAGATTGCAGCTGCCACTACCATGCAGGGGCCTGCCCTCCAAGGCAGAGGTTGTGGCCACCTTTGGAGAGGCCTGGCTGCAGGAACCTGAGTCTGCTCCAGAATTTAAGGAGCAGAGTGGGCATCCCAACTGTGAGAGTAACTCCTGAAGAGGAAGACAGGACATGGGAAGTGTGGAAAAGGTACCTGGTATGGGGTTAGTGCCAAATGAGTGGGTGATGCCATCTTATTATTCAGGTGTGGACTTCAGAAGGCCTTTGATAGCTGAATGCACTGGCACATAACTGTAAGCCCAGTACTTTAGGAAGCTGAGCAGGAGGACTAAATTTGAGCCCAAACTGGGCCACTTTAGTGAGACAGTCTCAAAATAAACATTTAAAAAAAACTGCAGATATAGCTGTGCATGAAGGCCCTGGGTTCAATCCCTAGCACTGTCAAAAAACCACTCTCCCCACTGTCCTCCCACCAGGAAGCAGTACCTAACTGGATGCTGAGGGGACCATACTGGAAGGAGTCTCAAGACTCCCATGTGGAAGATGAGTAAAAGTGTGTATGTGTTAGCTTTCATTACTATTACAAATACGTGACAGTTCAATCTCTGACATGCTGTGCCCACCCTGCCTCCAGGTCATGCTGAGACAGCAACTGAGTCTAGGCGTGGTGGCACACACCCATAGGCTGAAAACAGGACAATCACTATGAGTACAATCTGTATAGTGAGACCCTGCAGACCAATACTTGAATACTAATTTATAAAGAGAAAAATAATATATTTTGGTTCACAATTTCAGAGGGTTCAATCTATGACCAGGTATGGTCCCTGCTGATTTGGGTCCTGTGGTAATACACATCATAATGAGAGCATGTAGTGAAGCAAAATAGCTCACCACATGCCCAGAAAGCAAAAGAGGGAGAAGAAGGGGCTATAGTCCTATAATCCCCTTTGAGATTACATCCCTAATCACCTACAAACTTCCTACATGGCCTTCCCTCTTAAAGGTTCCAATACCTTCCAAGAGCAGTACTATGAGGAACAAAGATTTAGATTCCAGATCCAAATTATAGCAATACACATTAGGTGACCTTGGCAGGCTTTTAAACCAGAAACGACTTATATTTTCTATTTTCAAGAGTAATTCATTTTTTCCTAGAACAGTTAGGAACAAACAGACACAACCAGCTTAGACCAAGGACTCACTTTCAAAAGACTGTCTGATAAAAAACCAGGGGAAAAAAGCCCTCCAGGCAGAGGCTGAAGATACAAATAGAGTTGTCTCTTGGTGACATGATTGTTTCCCTAGCATGAGGTTCCCTACCATGGACAGCACACATTAGAATGTGCCTGGGAGATAAGCTGTTCAACCTTGGCGACAAAACCCAGGCAAAACAAGGATAGGGAAATACAGAGGCACAGATGAAAAAGGGACTTGACACATTTCCAGGATAAAGAAATATTTAATAAAATAAGGGTCAAGGGAAAGTCATTTGTACAATTCATTCCCCTCATTTGATGCTCTCCAGGCCAAGGGTACCTGGGATGGAATCAGGCTGACCACCAGACAGCCATATTGTACCAGGGGGGCACCTCAGGGAAATGCTATGCAAGGCCAACCCCTTCAGGTCAGGGGAGGCCCGCAGTTGCAGGCCAGGGGAGCTCTGCAGGACAAGGAAGCCCCACAAACCAGTAAAGCCTCAGGGAAAGGAAGCTCCGGCTGTGCAGAATCCATCCAGCAGGCATACACAACCCAGGCCTCACTCCTGAAGCTTGTGCTTCACTGTGGTGTTCTCTGAGCAGAGATGGACAAAAAGGGTGCCAGCAGCAGTGCGGGCCCGCAGCTCCTGTAGCTCATAGTCATGGGCCCATTCGATGTTGCCCCACTTCTGGATCTGAGGAGAAGACAAGACAAGCTAGCTGCTGATCAGAAACACACTCCATTCCCAATGGTAGTCTGAAAGAAGCTTGGATCTTGCCAACATAGGTGAGCTACACAACATAAAGGGTCCAGCTGGCTAGACCAGGCACCTGTATTTTCTGGAGTCTGGCTGATCCAGGAGGAGTGTGTCCAGGCCCAGGGCCAGTGGCTGCCCACTACTGGGCAGGCTGGGGACCAACACCACCCATGTTCATTGAGCCTTGATTGTGTGGCTTCTCTCATCTCATATTTTATACAAAGAACCTAGCATGGGATGGCTTTCAAACTGCCATCCTCTGTAACCCGTATCTACAGGTGAGCTGCAAGTATTCCCCATAGGGGTAAAATAAATAAGCAAGGTGCATATGACTTATATTCAAACTCCTGGTATCTCTCTCCAGAACTCTGAAAACAAAAAGGAGGAACCCCTAGATATATCGTGGCTACTGGCACATCAGTGCAACTCCAACCTGACCCTGCTGGCTCCTCCCCAGCAAGGGTTCAGAAGGTCTGGCTTGGCTGCCCCAGCATACTCAGGAACTCAGATTATACCATGGCACACAGCTATCTGTATTTCTTGCAGCCCAGCCTCAGTATGCACAACTGCAATAAGTCAGCTGAAGGGTGTTTTCAACTCCAATTTATACCATCCTATCCATAATCCAAGTTATTCCTTACTTTGTGCAGGATCAAAGCCAGAGTTCAAAGGATGATAGGCTGGCTTGGGTCCCACTATTAAAAGCAGAGCCCAGACCTACTATCAGAGTTCCCTACCAGTCCCACAAATTATCCCTTTCCCATGATATTCATTCTGACATCCAGAGAATGGCTGGCCTCCTCTGTTGTACAGGAACAGTTTTTCCTATATTTTTCTGAATAGAAGACCACATCCCAAAAAGGTTTTTTCACACTAGGAACCAAATAACAATAATAGCAACTAACTTCTGGGTTTAGAGGAATAACAACATCAACAACAAAAAGATTACATGCACTGCCATAATTTTCAAGTTGAAAAATTCAAACAAGTATTTTAATTCTGAGCCCTCCAAACCAAAACTTGTATCAAAACAAACAACAGTCACCTCCATGCTCCTTTGCCAGCCATATGAAATGTCAGAGTTCAAATACACAGCTGACTCTGAGCAGAAGCAGGCCCTCTGCTGTCCCAGTAAGGTGTGTTCTAGACCTTAGTAGGCCCAAATCTTCTTTATCTGCTCACAAACCTTCAAGTGCACAACAGGGACCAAAAGCTTTGGGCCTACACTCCCCCAGAACTTGTTTCAAACTCCAGCTTGAATATTTCCCAGAGGTCTGACCTAATGCCTCAGTTTCCTCCTTAAGGATGAGTATAGCCCCCACCTAACAAAACTGCACAGGTATGGGATTCAAGGGAGTAGTGCGAAGTACCTTTCTTAATTTTTTTTTTTAGTTGATAGAACCAGGGCTTCATGCATGTGAAGCAAGTACTCTACCCCAGAACTCCACTCCAAGCCCCAATTTAACTTAAAAAAAAAAGTTTTTGCATTATTGGTGAAGAAAGCCAGGCCTTAAGCATGGTAAACAAGCAATGTACCACTGCCTTACATCCCCAGCCTTGATAATATATTGATCTTTAATTTTGGTTTCTTTATGTACATAAAAATATGACCAAATTTACATAAAAATATTTCAGAGAAGTTGGCTGTGCACCACATCAAGTTAGTAAGAACCAGAAAGGGTGTGGCAGGGACCTGAGGTACACTATCTTACCTGGTACTCTTCCTCCAAGCGTGACAGCAACACAGCCTGCTCCACTGTCAGGCGCAGGTCAATCAGACCTAATGTTAACACCAGGGACTTGAGCTGGGCCACCACAAATTCAATGCCTGTGGGGACACAAACCAAAACCTGAGATAGGGCAGCTTCTACAACCTTTCCCATGTGAATGCCTGACCCCTCATAGAAGAATGAGTGGGCAAAGACCCCAGGATAGGGAGACAGTCCTAGGCAACCTGGGATTTGATCTTACTCTTTTATTTATTTATTTATTTATTTTTAAAAAAATCTTACTCTTTTAGATGAGCACTCTGGCTTTCATTAGAGTGACCTGCCCCTGACCTGGGTAGCCACAGGACCTCAACCTGACCCATCAGAACATACCCTCAAACCTCTGCCTGCTGACTGTTTCACAGATGAGCTGGCCAGGCCAATGAGCCATGCATGACCTAGAGATTTCTACTCAAGAAGACAAACCTAATTTTCTGTCTGCAGTGCTGACTAAAAGGGTTGCCATCACAGCCAGTCAGCTTTCATACTCACAGCAACTGGGCAGGTAGGGCTAACTTGCATCACACCTGCCCCCTGAACCCAGTGTACCTTGCAGAGCCCACATATTGTAAGATGCCAGGTGGCTGACAAGCACCTCCCGAGTCCTGGCAGGGATGCTAGGTCCCATTATGCTGGTGGAGGAGCCAATCTCTACGCCGTATCTGAAAGGAAAAGGCTTTAACAAGTCCTGAGAGCACTCACTGATGAGCATAAGCATGTACCCCTTCAAGGTCTGTGCCAAAGGAGCTAGTCTTAGGGACTCTTGAAGCAACTGCTTTTGGGACTGGCCTCTTCACCTAAGTTTCTAATCTCCCAAAACCAAATCCAAAGGAGCAAGAAACTCCTCGCTGAGTTTCTATATCCTGGAATGAGGCTCCATTACATGTAAATGGCCTGAAATGCTCATTTCCATGGAACTATCAAAAACATGAGTAACCTGCTTTTTATATCTTTTTAAAAAGTTTTCCCCATTTGAGGCTATAAAAGATTTCTTAATATGTTTGTATGTCTCAACTGTTTTTTTAAAATACTTATTAAAGTTCTACCACTGGATTTGGTCTTTGGTATTGGGAAATGAGCTGGCTTTGAGAAAAGATACATGTAAAAGAATAGCATAAGTAGGAGGCTGGGGCGTAGGTTAATGACAGACTGCTTGGCTAACATACTCAAGATTCCCTCCTTAGCACTGCAAAAAATAAAATAACATAATAACTATATAAAACATAAGAAGAAACATACAGGGGCCAGGGAGATGGCTCAGTGGAATAAACGCTTCCCTGGCAAGCGCAAGGGCCTGAGTTCAATCCCTGGTTCCACTAAAAAAAAAAAAAAAAAAAAAAAAAAAGAAACATACATAAGGAGGTAAAAATATTTTTTGTGATTTTTTTATGTATCTTTTTTCCAGTGCTTTAAAAATATACACAGTGAAATTTCTAATAGTATAAATTGAATGCAGGAAATAACTTCATTTTTCTGTAAACTATTAAGGATGGGTACCTGAACTGCCATAAGAACTTGATGATCCTGAACTGTAGCAAAGATCTCCAGGAACATAAATTAGCTTTATTTCAGTAGATTCCAAAGTGTCATTGCATCTTCATATTTCTCACAAAATATTGTAGAAGTTAGATCTTTCTCTGATCTTGGAAAGCACTAGCTCTGCCTCTTCCTTTGAGGAAAGGATGCCTGGCCCACTGTTAGCACTCAGAAAACATGTAGTGAAATGAATGGACCAGACTGATGGACATCACTTTTGTGATATATGCTATAACCAAAAAGATATTCCAGCACTACAGGTAAGCTTACAAGAATGGTGTGGAAAAGGCAGTGCCATGAAAGCCAGCCCTTCCACACTTGTCTTGGAATGAAGCAAAATGGAATTTATTTTGTCACCACATCAATAATCTGTGTGATTTTGTACTGCCAAGCCTTCGTGTTAAGGAAAAACAATAAGTAGCATTAATTTATAAAAACCACATACCCATGTGGATATTGCAGAAAGTTATTTTGACTTCTCTCCATGTGCATACTCATCTTATATGCTTTGTGATTTTATTTAATAGTAACTGTGATGATAAAAAATAATTGCCACAATTAGAGTATTTATTGTGTATTGTGCAGAATGTTAAGTACTATATGTATCAATTTGTTTACTCTAATACCCTGAGGGGCAAGAATGATTAGTCCTATTTACAGACAAGGAAACTAAAGTTCAGAGAGATCAACTCAGGTGACTAGTTACCCAACTGACCTGGCAGAGCTGGTATTCAAACTAGTTGGTGCTCTGACAACTGGGGAAGAAGGCCTAAAGCATAGGTGCTTCTTGAGGACTCTCAGTGTAGTGTACATAAGTAGTAGATGCACAGTGACAGGAATAAATTTGAGAAACATTTTTACCAAGTGAACTTAACCTCAAATGTGAAGGAAGCCACATCCTAAAGGTGTTCTGAACTCATCATGTCTAGCTTAGGGGTGTGTGTCCAATGTAATCCCTTGGATCCAGCATACTACCCAATACCCATCCCACTCCATGTTTCTTACAGGACAGTGCATCTTACCTCTTCTCAGCCCATTCTATGATTGGATCCCACTCATTCTTTTGAAGTTCGACTAATGTCTCTGGCTCTTCTACCCTGTAGCTAATTCATGGTAAAAATCACCTTTATTAATACAATAATACAATTCTTTCATTCCATGATTTAAAAAAAGCAAAAACACAAAGGGCAATAACAAAAACTTTCTCACCACCACTAGTCTTGTCCCCTGGTTCTCAAAGTATGGTCTTGAGGCCACTGGCATTGGTCTCACCTGGAAACTTACTAGCAAGGCACATTCTTGGGATACATCCCACACCTATGGGAATCAAAACCTCTGGGCATGGGACCTGGCCATCTGAGTTTTAACAAACCTTCCAAGAGTGCCTAAAGTCAGCTTGGGTTCTCAAAGCACTGTCTTGACAGGAGTGGTGGCCACACCTGTAACTCCAGCACTTGGGAGGAGGACTGCTGCAAGTTGAGGCAGGAGGATCACTATAAATTTGAGGCCAGCCTGGATTACACAGTGAGGTTAAAGCAAACCTAAACTATGTAGTGATATCCTGCATCAGGAAAACAAAACACCAAAAACATTTTTTAAAAAGCAAACCACTATCCTATCTAAGTGCAATTCAAAAGCAGATGCAGGCCTGGCAACATAGCTCAATGGACTAAAGCACCTGCTTAGGCAAGCTCAGGCAAGCACAAGCACTGAGGTTCGATCCCCTAGTATCACATGCCACACCAGTGGCATGCACACACATGTAACCCCAGCATTGGGGATAGTGATGCACACACCTGTAACCCCACCATTGGGAAGGCTGAAAGCAGGAGAATCACCATGAGTCAAAGCTGCATAGTGAGACCCTGCAACAATCAAATTAAAAAAAAAAAAAAAAAAAAGCAGATGCAATGTAATAACTACATCCTGGAAACCACACTTACTAGATGTGACTGCTGGGCCAGAAGTTTAATAATGGTATCTCTGCCCTCATTCTTTCCAAGATATGTTCTCAGCTATAGACTACATGGCGTCCCTACCTTGTAGGAAGTCATCTACATCTTGGCTCAGATGCCTGACTTGAGGAGGCCAATCTAGAGGCCAGGCTATGCCATTTTCTTCCTTCTACATGATCCCAATCTTCCAGCTTTTATCCCAGGTGGTCTGACTTCCTCCATTTTCTGTCAAGACCCTTATATAATTTTCAAGAAACCCTTTTGTGCCTGAACTAGATTGAATGGGTTTCTGTTTCCTGCAAGGAAGTTATTCCTGGCATAAATGGAGTGGGTTTTGACGGGAAGCTCAAAATCAGCACCATCGGGGACCCATTCCTGGAGCACCTGTGCCAATTTCCTGTATCAACTCATCCCGGAAATTATGGTCAGAGGGTACAAGGCTGACTAACCAATGCAGCTGCCAAAGAACACAGACCCAAAGGGAGAACTCAGAGTGGGAAGAAGCCAGCTCCTGACTACCACCATCTGTAATTGAGAAAATGCGAGAATTCAGGGCAGGAGACCCTGCTTGCCCTGCAGTCCAGGTATCCGAAAGAGCCAATATACACCTCCACCTCGGCCCACCACAACCTGCCCTCACCTGCAGAGAACAGGGTGCCCTGGAAGCCTAAGAAGGCTTCTTCCCAGGGACTAGAGCATCTAGGTGCCAATATCAAGGAGGCTACCTTCCCCACGTAGTGAGGTCACAGGAGCAGGCTTGCTTTTTCTCCCACTGAGCTATCCCTGGGTTCACAACGCAAAAGGGACTTGCTCTGTCAAAGGGGACTACTTATCTAAGTGTCAATTACCAGATGGTGTCAGTATCCAGAAACTTCACAGCTGCCCGAATCACTTGATCCTTACTGCGCTGAGTTGGGTTGTCCAAGGATGTGTTGCACAATGTGGTCTGAATCAAAGGCAGAAAGTGCCCTGTCACCACATGCTGGGCTCATCCAAAAGCCCTGTTTTGAGAGTACTGCATCCACAGTCACAGTCAGGAACCAGACAGCACACAGAAGCCTGGTCAACAGCCTGGTGTCTTCAGAGCCAGGCTCTAGGCTTGAGGATCTGTGGCTGCTCCGGGACTTAAGGAACTCTCACAGCAGTCCTGGGTGAGTAAATGTCCCCAAATTCTTAGGCTTTTTATACCACATTGTGTTGTTTCACTTAATCTTCATGACATCAATCTGGAGCAAGAATCGTTGTTTCCATTTTCAGAGATGTGGAAACCAAGACCCCCACAGAAATAAAACAAATAGCTGCTAATATAGTTAATAAAGTATACAACACTCATGGAACTCAAATCAGACTGAAAAGTTTTACCAGCTAGCTCTCTAACAGCTTAAAAAGTAAGGAAACAAGTCATCCAATCTGGGATTGAGATTATGTTTCTTGATTTGCCTTATCAATATTCTGGCCAGGGAGATGGCTCAGTGGAATAAGCGCTTCCCTGGCAAGGGCAAGGGCCTGAATTCAATCCCCAGTTCTACAAAAAATAAAATAAATCTATTAGTTTGTAGACCTAATCACTCTAATTTTATCATATAGTTCAGGAGTAGGCAGCACCTCAATTAGCTGTGAAGTTGTGGACAGCTGTTTAGGTCTGTGGGTCAAGGCTGAGCATAGCAATGACCAGGATGAGAGCAACTAGCTCCTATGTTGACTGAGTACCCATCTTGTGCCATGTCAAGGGCTTTCTGTGTTTTGGCATCTAATCCTGACCACAATTCATCAGGTGAGAATTGTTAATCATTCATCTTTTCACAGATGGGGATATGGATCTAAGAACAAATAGTAACTTGCTCGAGGTCATAGTATGGAGGCTGTAAAACAGTGGTGGCAAAGTAGAGCCTGAGTCCCCAAAATGCAACCCCAAACCTACTTATCATAAAATGCCAACACCACAATTAAACCTGAATACTGAGGGTTTAGTTTGGAAAAAACAACTGTTATCTGATGCATGGCTGCTGGATCAACTTAGTTTATGTGCTGACCAAGATGGCTCTGCATGCCCACCGCAGCACATGTGCCACAGGTTTGCTACCACTGCTGTAGAGGCTGAACCTGAAGAATCTGGTTGACCTTTCCACTGCACTCGATGTCCTAGTGCCTCAGTGAGCCACTGTATGTGGGTGGGACTGGCTCTACAGAGAATCTTCTTCACCATACCCATCTGCCTCCTTGGTTTCTGCATCCAACCAATATTTACTGAGCACCATCTAAACTCTCTGCTGGGGCCAAAGAGTAAAACAGACATGGCCCCTGCCCTTCTATTGCTCACCAGGCAGTCTGGAAGAGACTAACAATAAATGTGCAAACATAAAACAGGCCATTACAAATTGTCTAAGTTGGATGAAACAAATGATCAGCTGCTACAACTGAAAATAAGAGCTGGGCAGTCAGAAAAATGACACCTATTCTGAGACCAGGAACTAGTCACCTAGCACAAGCAAAGGGCTCTTTTTTTTTTTTTAATTTGCTTATGTATTTAGTACAGGGTCTCACTGCACAGATCAGACTTGTAGTAATCCTGTTTTTCAGGCTGCCAAGCACTGGGATTACAGGTGCACCCCAGGGGCAGGATCGGCATGGCAGGCCAGGGATCAAACCCCTGGCCCCTGCATCTGCCTAAGCAGGCACTTTAATCTGCTGAGCTATCTGGCCGGCCCAAGCAGAGGGAACTGCTGGTGACCAGGTCAGACATGAAAGGGGCTTGGCCCATTCAATGACTAAGAACTGGTTTTTACAAGAACCACCTACCCCCATCCCCACCGCCTGGCCTGGCACAATTTGGAAGAGTCAAAATTTTTGCCCAGTAGCTAGGAAGCCCCTGGCAGGTATCAGAGTATAAGTCTGCACTGTGAATTTGTTTACCAAGTGCATGGTGTAGAACTTGATGGTATCATGCTGGGAGTCCCATTCAGTGGCCACTGCAATGGCCAGGGCCTCGGTGGGGACAGTAAAGAGCTTGGCTTGGGGAGTTTTCAGCTTTCTGTGGTCCAGGTTTATCTCAAAGCCACCTTGAAAGATCAAATGAAAAACTTTCAGGGATTGTGAAGCAGAATTGAGTGACCATTCCTATATTTAGCTACTTGAATTGGTACAAACAAAGACAACCAAGTACCTTATAGAAATATCTGACAAAAGTGCAAAGGATAATCCCACCACTGAACTGGCTGGACATGAAAAATGTTTCCAACCATTCACAACAAAAAAAAGAAGGAAAGAAAGAAAAGGAGGAAAAAAAAAAAAATCAGCAGTCAAAATTTCAGAGACTCACCTTCACCCTGTGTGATGCTGACATTCTGATAAAACCTCTTCCTTTCTGTAAGACAGATTTTCCAGAAAGGCAGTTTAAAATAATGCCAAGAGTGCTCAGGAGGCTACAAGACCAGCTTAGCTTGTATCATTGCTTCTAATGCTGATTGGCTTCATTTCCTACCACCCATTCAAGGTCTGCTCTACTCTACAGTAATCAATAGCTCTCAAAAAAAAAAAAAAAAAAGAAGAAGAAGGGGGAAAAATCCCTTGAGTTTTTTTTTATTCTGAGAAAAGGTCTCACTAATTCATTATGTTGGCTAGGCTAGGCTTACACATGTGATCTGTGCGTCTTTTTTTTTTTTTTTTTTTTTTTTTTTTTTTTGAGACAGGGTCTCACTGTGCAGTTCAGGCAGGCCTTAAGCTCACTTTGTAGCTCAGGCTGGTCTCGAACTCACAACAATCCTCCTGCCTCAGCCTCCCAAGTGCTGGGATTACAGACATGTGCCACCACACCCGGCTTTTTTTTTGTTTTTGTTTTTGTTTTTTTTTGTGCGTCTTAAGAGTACTGAAATTTTAGCTATGTGTCACCACATCCAGAATTAAATGTATTACTTTTATGTTTTCCATAGTATATCAGTTCCTTCCATAAATCTCCAATTCAGTTCTGGAGCAGGGAGCCAGAAGAGGACCAGAAACGGCATAGAGAACTGTTTGTTTCTGTGTATGTACTGAAGCACTTTTACAGGGAAAAGAGACCCAAAGGATATTAATTTTCCACACAGCACTCTTCACATGGGAAGATTTTTAAAGTTGTTGTCTGCTTATCCAGCTTGTTTTCTTATGACAAGATTTTTAAATACAGTACCTTTTACATTCTCTTTCCCCCTCCTCCCCAGTACTAGGGATTAAAATAAGGGCCTCACAAGTGTGAGGCAAATAATCTACCACTGAGCTACACATCCTCCACTTTTAAAACTTTTGAAACAAGATTTTCACTAAATTGTCTAAGCTGTGCTCAAACTTGCTGATTCTCCTTCTTGAGCCTTCCCAAGCAGCTGGAATTACAGAGATGCACTACCATACCTAGCTCTGTCCCATTCTTACCATGGAAGTGTTTATTCCCCTGAGCCATTTCCCGGGCTCCTTTTCTTTTAGCACCAAGGATCAAACTCAGGACCTTATACTTGCCAGGCAAGCACTAACTCCACTGAGCTATCTCCCCTAAGAGTGTTTGCTCTATTTCTCCTCCACCTCCCCAGGCCAGTCACAATTACTAGGCTGGTCTTTTCTTGAATTTAAAAAAAAAAAAAAAAAAAAAAAAAAAAAAAAAAAAAAAAAAAAAAAAACCTCACGAACTACACCTCCCAACATGCACCAAAGAAGAGGAAGTACTGGAAGCTGGCTCAACACCTTTATCTTTTAAAACAGTGCCATCTGGTGGGCCTTAAGCCTTACAGGCGAAATTCTAATGCTGGACTTTCCTGCATCTGCAGTCCTCCAGCTGACTGAAACAACTGTTTTTAGGTATCAAAATCCTTTAGTCCAAATATATAAGGTACTCTGTCAGCTCAATAAGAAGAGAAAAAAATACAATTTGAAATGTTCATTTGAATAGTCATTTCAAAGAAAATATACAAACAGGTAATCAATATATGAAAAAATGCACAATAGTATTCATGACAATGAACATGTATGAAATTCCACATTGAAACCCAAAATATTGTAAAATTAATATACACCAATCAAATATATTTTTTAAAAACCACAAGCAAAAAATACTGTGTAAATTTGCACAGGCTGTAAACAGTAAGAAATAAACTGTTCAAATTTTGTATTTTGATAAAGGCTTGTCATGAATCAAAAAGACAATATAACTAATGTTGGTAAACATGTACAAAAACTGGAACCTTAATACGCTGCTAGTGCAAATTTAAAATGTTACAACCACCATGGAAGCCTGGTAGGTCCTCAAAAAATTCAAGACTGTTACTATTGAGAACAATTCTACTCTTAGGTAAATACATTCAAGGAAAATAAAATCACAAAAACTTGTTCACAAATGTTTCCAACAGGATTATTCATAACAGCCAAAGGGCAGACACAACTCACATGTCCATCAGTGGATGGATAAGTAAAATGTGATATATCCGTACAATAGAATGTTATTCAGCAATAAAAAAGAATAATATACCAATATATGATAACATGAATAAACCCCAGAAATATAAGTAAAAAAGGCCAGTTAAACGACTATAAAATGTCCCAAGAAGTGAAATCTATTAGGAAAGAAAGCAAAATAGGAGTTGTCTAGGGCAGCAGAGATGGATGGCGTAAGGACAGGTGACAACTAAAAAGTACACTTCTTTCAGGCATGATAAAAATGTTCTGCGCTTGATTGTTGTAATGACTGCACAACTATGTAAATATATACCAAAAAAACTACCAAATTAACACTAAGTGAGGGTACTGTATGATTAGTAGATTGCAGGTTTGGTTTTTTTTGTTTTTTTTTTTTGTGGAACTGGGGATTGAACTCAGCCCCTTGTACTTGCCAGGGAAGTGCTTATTCATAACACTGAGCCATCTCCCCAGCCCCAATAAATTGTAGTTCAATAAAGCTGTTGCCAAAATCCTGGGTAGGTCTAAAGGTATAACTTGCTAGAATGAACCATGTGTGTACACAGGAACACACACACTGCCAGATGCTGTGGTACACACTATAATTGTGGAAGCAGTGTACACACTATATATTGAGGAAGCAGACCACAAATTTGAGGCCATTCTGGGCAAAAAGTCTTAAAAGGGGCAGGTGGAACACATCTGTAATCCCAGCACTCAGGAGGCTGAGGAAGGAGGACTGGAGTGAGCTCAAGGTCAGCCTGGACTATACAGTAGGATTGTGTCTCATGAAAACAACCCCCCCAAAAAAAGTCTTTTTTTTTTTTTTTCTGGCTAAAAGTATACAATATACTATTTTCCAAACTGCACTTTACCTACAGTAGGGGTTATTAAACTTTGTCTGTTGAGCCAGATAGTCAATGTTCTAGGCTGTACAGACCGAAAGTTTTCTGTTGCAACTACTCATCTCTGCCAGTAGCCACAGTATGGCTATGTTCCTATAAATCTTTTTTTTTTTTTTTTGACAAAAATAGGTGGCAGGCAGGACCTCTGATATAAAGACCACACAATCTTCCTGAGTCCATACTAACACTCCATGAGAAACAACGGTAACTGCTTCTGAGGTGGCAAATACCAAAAAAATGTCCTGTTTAGGTGATAAACTTGTGAGTAAAAAGACTTTTAGATTTGGGTGTTTTCGTTCAGCTAATATGCTGCTTCATCTCAGCACCCCCAAAGATCTCTGAAAAGATGGTACATATCTTGAAGGTCACAACAGCCTCACATAGATCTCCCTGCTGCACCATCTCCCCCTCCAACAACTCAGTGACCCCTTCATACCCTCCTCCCTTTTCAATAGCATTCAATATAGCATGGCCATTCCTAAGGGAGCCAGTTTAATCAGTTTGCCAGGAAAAGTCTTCATCAAGGACCCACTTAGGGGTTCCTGGGGCTGTAAAGACAGCTCAGCGGTCTGAACACCTGCTTATGCATGTGCAGGTACCAGGTTCAAATGCCATGCCATATCAGCCCTGCCCCTGGGTGTGCTGAGCTGGCCACTCAGTCTGGGCATGGTGGCGCACACCTGTAAGCCCAGCACTGGGGAGGCTCAAAAGAGGAGGATCACTATGAGTCCGAGCTGCATAGTGAGACCCTGTACCAAATACATTAAAAAAGAAAAAAAAAAGATTTAATCTTCCACCACTCCAAAGACATGTAAACTGGTTAAGATCTTTGTAGAGCACAAGGTCTGATGCAGGTATCCCTTTCTCACTGTGTTTCATTCATTCATTCATACACACATGCCTAGAGCCTATAGTATAAACTAGAAGTATACTGTGGACAGCAAAGGAATTTTGTAGATTGTCATCAGGTGAAAAGCAAATAATCATTCATCTACATTAACCCTTTGCTTTTGCCAGGTTGGTGAACCTTTAGTATGTACCTTTTGCTTGTACTGTCTTCCCAGAATGCCCCCTCCTTCCCTTCCTTCCTCTTTCACACCCCCCTTCCTCATTTATTTGAGATGAAATCTCACCAAGTTGCTCATGCCGACCTCAAACTTCAAGGCTCAAGTGATCTTCCCACTCCCACCTCTTCCACCCTCGTAGCTGGACCTATATGTGCTCAATATCACATCCATTTCTTCTTTTTACTGGCTCTTAATGCTCCATCTCTAGCACCTTCACTTGGCTCCCTGCTGCATCCAACCTCCTTCCCTATTTATATAAAACTATGGAATCTGCTTTGTCCTGAATCCTGCTTCACCCACTCTTAACTGGAGTCAAAAGGATCCTCAGGAGGAACACAGGATTTCAATTCACTGAAGCACATGAAGTATAGGCCCAAGATTACAATCCTCACATGTCTATCCAACACCAGATCCCAGATCTGTATTCCTGTTACAATGCCAAATTGCCTGTAGAGTTCTGAATTTTCTACAGTGGGCAGTGTTATGACAAGGTCTTTCTCACCTTGCTGTCACTTCTGGACATGCATTTACCTACTATTCATCCTCCTCTCCACTGAATTCTCATTCATCTATCAAGGCCCAAGTTAAAATGCCCTTTTGTCCAAGATCCTTTGTAGATTCTGAACCCCAACATGGAAATCGATGCTATTTTGTGTTCCTACAGGTTTCTTTGTAATTCCTTTATCACTATATGTAATATTATAAACTATTGTTTGGCCAGGATAACGTAACCTGCATTTGCCAGTGAATACATTCAGCTAGAAATAAATGTTGAAGACCACTGTGCATTTTGTCCCAGCACAGAAAAACTAACTAAATGGCAGTACAATGTCATTACTTTTCATTCATTGAAGTGAGTCGCTCTTATTCTTACCCTAAAGTCTCTCTCCAGGAGCAATCAAAGAGCCACTAGCGTTTGTGAGGCTTCATCACAGTCATAGGTGGACAAAGGAGGCATGGTGTCAACTTCCACTCAGGAAAGGTTCCAGAGAAGGCAAGTGCTGCAAGGTCATTAAGACAGAGTGCTTGGAAACCCGCAGGGACAGTGCATATTATGGGAGTTAAAGCCGGCCAGGTCTTGTGCTGGGTACCGGGGACACAAAGCAATAGGACAGTGCAGCCGTTTACTCTCTGCCCTGTGACCTTGGAAATCCCGATCTGGAGCCGGAAATTTCTCCTTCCATGAAAACATGGAAGATACCTGCTTCCCTCACTAAAAAGAAGAATGCTTTTAAGTTTTGAGAAAAGCCGGACGGGCCAAACGCCACTGTACTATGCCTTGACTTTGCGGAGTCCCCTCAGGTCGACCCTGCCCTGGGCTTCGCTTTACCACCAGTCCTGAATAACCTCATGGGCCTGAACCCTGCCTCACCCACTCTGAACTGCATGGCCGAAACTCATAGCTGAGTTCAGCCTGGCTTAGCCTCCGGCCGAAAGGTAACGTGTCCAGGCCTCACCTGTCGGGGGCGCGTAGGCCCGGGCCAGACACTGGGGTACCAGCCCCAGCCTGGCGGAGGCGGTAGGGTCAGCAGGGGGACAATTTAGGAGGCGGCGCCCCCGGTCCCACAGCCGAAGGCAGCTCCGCCACATCACGCCGGAGGACCTGGGAGGACGCGCGTGGAGAGACCCCAGCACAGAAAACTGCACGCCCGAGTTGTACGGAAACCCCACAGCGCCACTGCACAGCCTCACGCTCCTCTGGCCGCCGCCATCTTTCTCATGACACCTACGGTGCGCCGTCGCAGCCGCGCACCCCGGCGCACACCCCCAGTCAATCAGCATCACAAATAAGCCTCGCCCCGCCCCTCCACGCCGCGCTCGGGGAAAAAGACTACAAATTCCAGAGGCCTTCTCCCGCGCGCCGCCACGAGTTTTCTCCGCTCGCCAATGGGCGGAAGCGCCGCGTGAAACTGATCCCGCCCCCCAGGCGCGCCCGAGCCAATCGGAAGGAGTGGTGTGTGTACGGGGACAAGTGGGGAGGGGGACCCAGCTCAGGACTGGAGGCCCTTCTCGCAGGTCCCGGGGTCCCGGTGGTGGCCCGAGCGCTAGGTCCGCGGGCAGCGGGCGGGGTGGCCAGCCCTCCCGTCCCCAATCTCGCGCGTGCGCGCCCCGACGCCTTCCTCCCGGCCACCCTCTTTGGCTCCCGCGCGGCGGCAGCGGTTCCTCTCCCCCTCCCCCTAGCCCTGGCTCCGGGGGACCCAGCGATGCCGGTCCGCACGGAGTGTCCCCCGCCGGCCGGTGCGTCTGCCGCCTCCGCGGCCTCCCTCATTCCGCCGCCGCCTATCAACACCCAGCAGCCCGGCGTGGCCACCAGCCTGCTCTACAGCGGCTCCAAGTTTCGCGGCCACCAGAAGAGCAAGGGGAACTCGTACGACGTAGAGGTGGTGCTGCAGGTGAGCGCCGAGCCGGGCCGGGCCGGGGCCCGAGGGCTCCTCGCAGCGTTCACGGGCCGAGCCCGCCCTCGGCTCCTCCAGCCCGAAGCCGAGGATCAGGCCCTCGCTGACGAGGCCTCCTGCACCGGCGCCTCCCACCCGGGACCTGCCCGGCTGGTGTCTCACACTATCAGAGACCGAGCCCTGACCTGGCCCCTGACCCGGAGCCTACAGTAGCCAGCTCCTGACTAGCCCTGAATACTGTTCCAGAATTGAAACCCCTAACCCGTGCGTCCGGCATCCGGAAGCTCCCCTCCCCAGGACTGGCCGTGCGTTGGCCTGGGTTCGTCCACCCCAAGACCTGTCGCCCTTACACCAGTCCTCCCACCACCCACCGGTTGCTCCCTCTCAGACCTGAAGGACTCTATGGGTTTTTCCAGACTCAGGACCCTCCTTATGATGGGGTCCGTTTCACATTCCCAGACCTGACACATAACCCTATCCTCTATGACTGGGCCCTTCCTCCTCTGGGGAGATTGATCAGCCTCCTCTAAGATTTAGAAATATACTGCCTCCATTGGCTGAGACACCCCGTCATCCGAACCATCTCTGTGTCTAACTCCCCCCTGAAAACCAGATACTTGTACCTTGGGTGCCAGAGTGGAGCTGTGGGGGCAGAACCCTGCTTCCTGGGTTCTGCCCCCACTGAACCACTGTGCTTCAAACCTGGCCCAGAAGTCCAGATGTCCAGCTGCCTCCACCCCAGCCCTCCTGCCCCAGGCTTCTTATACTCCCTTCCCTACTCTATGGCCCGCTTGCCCTGGCCTGTAAGTCTCCCTGTCCTCTTCCTAGACTTCCTCACCCTATATCTTCATCTAGCTTACTGGATCAAAGGGTTCTTTCAGTTTTCTTAACTTTTATCTACACAGGCACAGGGCTTCCTCCCAATCTCTGATAACCATATTCTGGGAAATCCATCTCAACCTAGTTTTATTTTGTGTCCATTGACACAGCCCACCCTCCGTTTGACCTGAATTTCTGAGTACCTTGCTGCCAGTCTCTGATCAGTTTTACAACTACCTGTTGGGGTCTTTTCCTGTACCTCATTTCTCTCATCCGAATGGTAGCACGCTTGATCCTTTTTCCCAGCCAAAGGAGTTGACAGTGAATATTTATTTTTATCTCCCTTTCCCACCAAACTGTTCCTCAGATTTTTACCTTCCCTGCCTTTGGACCCACTTTCCCTTTGCTTTTGCTGGTTTTTTTCTGGCACCACTTCCTAGGCTGTTCCCCAGAGTTCCTCCAAACACCTGTGCATAGAAGGGGCTTCTGGAAACTTAGAAGTCCTGTGTGGTGCCTCTCTGCTTCCCTGTGTAAAGGTGAAAAGGACATTGTGCTTGTTCATGATCATCCTTTGTCTTTTTTTGTTCTACTTCAAACCACTCTTCTGAACAAGTAGGTCTCCCCTCCCAAAGACAATAGGAGTGATCTTTTCTTTCTGCTAAGTAGAAAGCACACCTAAGCCCCTTTTTTCTCACTGACTTGTGACTTTCTCTCTGGTTTTGATGGGCATCCTCACATTAACTGTATCATTGATGTATGAAATATTATATTTATTGCAACTGAAAAACTATGGTTGATAGTTCTGTCCTCATAACTGTATGACTAACACGATGATGCTCTTTTTTGTTGTTGCTTCAAATGTGAAAATCTAACAAAGATTAGTTTTGTTTATTTTTCAGTTGAACTATTCATAAAATTTCAGAACTGAGATCCCTGGGTCAGTCATGTTTGGAATTATCCTAGGTTTGTACCTGTTCTGATGGAGAAAGGTAGTTAGGTGTTAAAGGGAAGTCTGCCTTAGTTACTGATACTACTCTATTCTGTCATTAGTGTGTTATTTCTGAACTCTTGGCAGATACTGGTCTCCTTGTGAACCAGCAGAAGCAGTGATTGAATTGTATCACATCTGGTAGGTGTCAGGAAACCCAGAGCAGAAACCTGGCCAATGGTGAAAGCCTCTTAAGACTGATTAGGGGAGCAGGAGAGCCTTGGCGAGGAATGCTGCCCTCCATCTGGATGGGTGAGCTCCTTCATCATTGCAGCTAGTTAGAGGCATGTGGATTGCCCCATCACCTGGTTTTTCAGCTAGGACTAGTTTCTTAGACTCCCTTCTCTTAGATTATTTCTCTTGCCTTTCATAACTGAGCTTCCTTCCTGCTTTCTTTCTTTCCTTTTAAGCATCTTTTTTGAGGTATAATTCACATAACATACTATTTGATTATTTTTGTGTGTGGTACTGGTGGGATTGAATGAGCCTTTGCAGTCAGCTGCATCCTCAGCATTTTTTTTTTTTTTTTTTTTTTTGTCTTTTTTGGGCAGAACTGGGGATTGAACTCAGACCCTTGCGCTTGCCAGACAAGTGCTTATTCTACTGAGCTATCTCCCCAGCCCCTTTTTTTGTCTTTTTTGAGACAGGGTCTCATTAACTTAGTAAATTGCCCAACTTTCTGTCCTACCTCAGTCTCTCAAAGCATAATTTATATATTCAAAATATACACTTCAGTAGTTTTTATTGTATTTGTAGAGTTGTGCATCACCATAACCCAATTTTAGAACATTTTATCACCCCAAAAAGAAACTTTAATATCCTTTAGCTATCTTCTACCTCCAGTCCTAGGCAACTGCTAATATATTTTTTTTAATTTAAAATAGCCCAATCTGGCTATTTTATATAAATAAAAGCATATAGTATTTGTCTTTTTGTGACTGGCTTCTTTGACTAAGCATAGCATTTTCAAGATTTATCTATATCATTCCTTTTTATTGTTGCATTGTCTGTTGTATGGATATATAACACTTTGTTTATCTGTTGATCAGTTCATGGACCTTTGGGCTTTTTGCTATATTTTGGCTATTATGATTAATGCTGTGAACATTTGTGTATGTTTGTTGAGATGGGGTCTTTTTGCATTGCTCAGGCTGACCTTGAACATATGGGCTTAAGGTTACCTCAGCCTCCTGAATGCTGGGACTACCCATGCATACCATGCCTAGCTTGTGTACAGGTTTTTACATGGATATGCACTTTCACTTTTCTTAGGAAGATAGATACCTAGTAATAGATTTGCTGTGTTACATGGTAACCCAGTGTTCAACATTTCACTCAACTGCAGGTGATTTCTAAAGTGGTTGCTTTGTTTTACATTTCCACCAGCAACATATAAGGGCTCCAGCTTTTCCATAGTCTTGCTGCTCATCTGTTGTTTGAAACCAACTTGGTGGATATGAAGTAGTGTATTGTTGTAGTTGCTAATTTGAATTTCCCTAGCACATCTTTTCATGATGTGCATTTTCATGTGTTTTTTGTCTCTTTCTGTTTTGACATTTAAGTATAAAGAGTTTCTCAAACCTTTGTGGGGTATTGACTACCACCTCCCTTTACTTTCCCCTTTTACCACTACAGAAACCACCAGTAGAATGATCCCTGGGTCCCTATGAAAGGAATATTAAAAAGAGCAGCTGTTGGACACAGCTGTGCTGTGAGACCTCCTTGCTAAATGTTTGCCTTATCTTTCTTATTGAGATGTTGGCCCCTCATTTGCTTAAAGCTGTATGTGGTGTGTGGATTTTGAGTTTACCAACTATCATCAAACTCACTATGGGCAGGATGTAAGAGATGGTTGAACAGAGGCCAAACAGAAATTCTGATTCTTGAATATGTGATAATCCATGCAAATTTGAGCCAATTTACAGTTCAATTTTTAATCTTATTAGCAAGTATGCGTGCTACCTGATACCCTTTCTGGGAACTGTGAAACCCCAGACTTCATTGAATTCAATGAGAATTGCACACATGAAATTTAAGGCCTCAGGTTAGAACTATGTGTCCTTTAATAAAAGTTCTTTGCTGAGCCATTTTAGTGTGGATCAGCTGTTTTCCATAATGTCCAATGCCAAGGTCAGCAGATGAGGACATCTAAAATACTAAGGCAGTTTTTGCATGGAACACCCTCGTCACCAGCACCAAGTTTTATTAGCTTCATGGCAGCCAAATTTCTTTGGTGCTGACATCATCTGACCAAGTTCATCCCAGCTTTTCAGGACTGCCTTAGTACTTGATTCATGGTGTAAATGGAGTAGTTGAGTTTCCAAATCCAGTAAGTGCCACAAGACCTTTCTGGTTTCCTAAAATGAGACCTCAATTAACATAAAAATCTGTGTGGTTCAGGTACCACTGATTTTTTTTCTTTAATTCGTAGGTTAGTATTCAGAGTTCCCAAGTTCATGACACAGATTCACTTTCATGGACTTGGAAGATGCCTATTTAGTATGTCAGTAGATTTGGGCAAAAGATACTAGTGAATATGGTTTCATCTGCAAGAAACCATATTTTACATTTCAAAATAGCTTACAAAGTAATTGAACCTATTACCTTATATTACAAGGAGTCTAAAGGTGAAGTGGTTCTAGTTTGGTTAGTTAAGGGGCCTGTGATAGTTCTACTTCCTTCCATCTTTCTAGCCTACCATCCTCAGAATTTCCTTGCCTGTTTCTCCTCCTGATTTTCCGTTAGCTACATCCAGATACTGTCACTGCCAGAGGAAGGAAAAGAGCCATATCTTCTTTTTATCCCTCTTCAAACACCAGCGATCCTTTCTAGGAGATTAACATACATGTTCATTGGCCAGAACTTGGTCACTTCTCCCTAAACCAATAACTCCCAATGAATTGGAGGTCTGTGCTTGCCTAAAATCCATCGAAGTTGACCACATCTTACAGGGCAGGGTAGGTGCCCTGCCAGTGTGGAAAAAGAAGACATTGGTTATAGGCATCAGCAGTGCCTCAGCAACCAATAACTGGCAGCTGCTAAACCTCAAAATCTACTGTGCCTGTTTTCAGTCCTAACTATTCACTAAAAAGAAAAAAAAACAAACAAGCATCTGTATATGAAATGGACAGAGCAGACATTTTACAATATAGTCAGAGTTTGGGTTGGTATTTTGATTCATAAGTAAAAGTTATACCACATAAGTCTTCATAAAATGCTATTCTTAAATAGTCTGCTTGTTTTGTAAAGAAAAAAATGCATGCTGCTATTTAGTATAAATAAGAAGGCAGTAGATTTCTTAGACCAGTGATTGAATAGCAGGAAAACAGAAGTGACCCAGAAACATGTTAGAAGGAAAATCAAGCTTGAGGTGAGAGATAATACCATGTGTACAGGTAGAGGAGAGACCTCACGTCTATAAATAAATAGAAGATCTATATTGAAGACAGTACAAGAAGTTAGGTTTGAGTGGGCTCACTGTTACAGAAAAGAACATTAGTTTCAAACTACCCAGTTCAAAGAAGTTGACAGTCCTGGGATCAGTCTACATCATCAGAACAGGCTTGTGTACAAAGAGAACTTGTGAAGGTCCAAGGCTGAGAGCTCCTTGGTCTGAGCTGGGTGTACACTGACAAGTAGGTCTTCCTTGATCCATCCTGGCCTTGAACATTACCCAGGGTATGCCCCCAGCAGGCTCATTCATTTGTGATGGTTTGTGTGTCTTCTTTCCAGCACGTGGACACAGGGAACTCTTACCTTTGTGGGTACCTGAAGATTAAAGGCCTTACTGAGGTAAGCACATATCACATAAGCCTGAATCAGGAGAGGGTGGGCCACACCACAGTCCCATAGAGTTAGGATAGGCAATTCCATAATGTTTTCTTTTTTTTTTTTTTTTTCTTTTTTGTGGAACCAGGCATTGAACTCAGGCCCTTGTGCTTGCCAGGGAAGTGCTTATTCCCCTGAGCAATCTCCCCAGCCCCTCCATAATGTTTTAAGCATTGTTATGTCAAAAGCATAAAGCTTGCAGTTTTGATGTGACTTCTCTTAAAAAAGCAGCAACATCCATGAAGATTCTTCCCCCTTGGTGTTGAGTGTGGAACCTACGGCCTCTTTCATGCTAAAGCATGTACTTTACCACTTAGCTATACCTTGCCCCTTCATGAATCTAAAGAAAAGCGTAATATGCCCCATTGTGACCAATACTGTTAGTTTGGGTGTTAACCCTTTAATGAAATAAATGTAGATAAAAATATGGCCTCCTTACTTTAACAGCCTTTGAGATTAGCATCAATTATATAAAAAGTTCGTTACACATTATACTTCATCAGAACAACGAAAAAAATTGGTTTCCAACTTGGTGATATATGTAAGAGGATTTTCCTTCCTTTGGCCCAACTCTTTAAACCTCAGAACTTATGAGATTTAGGTGACAAAAAGGAGCATCCCTTTTTTTATTTGTGGTAAACAGGAAGAGGAGGGAGGGAGCTGCTAAGCTGTACTGAGAGAGAGAGAGTGTCTGTGTGTGTGTATCTGCTGCAGCATCCTGTGGCCTTTTAACACTTATAATATTCTTTTTTTTTTTTTTTTTTTAATTCCTTTATTTATTACAGTGTCTCGCTACACATCACGGATTCTTTTTTCGCGGGGGTGGGGGGTGAACTCAGCCGGCCCTGCGGGGAGGGGCTGGCATGGCATGTGGTGCTGGGGCTCGAATCGCAGTCCCTGAGAGGCGCTTTACACCGCTGAGCTATCTTGCCAGCCCAACACTTATAATATTCTTAGTGACCCGAGCAAGGTAAGGCTATGCTAGATGGAGTCAAGAGACATTCTCAGTCTGCCCCTTACCAGATTTCTGACCTTTAATTTCTCTTCATTTTAGTTTCCTCATCTATAAAATGAGAATTAAAAGTATGCTATAGTTATAATGATGCATGTCTATAATCCAAAAAACTCAAGAGGCCGAGGCAGGAGAATCACAGGTTCAAAGCTAGAATCAGCCACTTAGACCTTGTCTCGAAATTTAAAAAAATATGATGATGATGATGATGATGATGATGATGATTGATGATGATGGAAAGAGCCAGGATCTTGTCCCTGCTAACCGAGTGCTCTACCACCAGGCCACACCCCCAACCCTCCTACTTTGCTATATTAGACGCTAGATTGAGGATTCCTATAAATTTCATTGTTGAGACAGAAATTTTCACCTGAGCTAGATTGAGGATTCCTATAAACTTCATTGTTGAGACAGAAATTATTCACCTGTAGAAACATATCTAGTCAGGTAGGATTAGAAAATGATAGCAAAATAAAGGATTCTAACCTTTGGGTTTGTTGTAAGAAAAAACATAGTAACACAGAATATGCTCACCTATTAAGGCATCCAAATGCATTTGTTAGTGGAGTGCAGAGCACAAACATTCCGCTTCATAAGGAAACCAGCAAAATGTGTAAGGCATTGGAATGCTAACACTGACTCCAAAGCCTCAGTTGGGTTATAGGACGCTACACAGAAATGGTAAGTAGCATTAGAAATCTTGAGTCATGGGCTGGGGAGATAGCTCAGTGGTCTAAGCACCTGCCTGGCAAGCACAGGGACTCAGGTTCCCTGGTACTGCATGCCATGCCAGCCCCGGAACCCCAGGTCCATCATGCCTTGGGTATGATGGCATACTTCTGTAATCCTATTACTGGCGAGGCTGAGACCAGAGGATCACTACAATTCTGAGCTGTGTAGCAAGACCAAATAATTTTTTTTTAAAAAAGAAAGAAATTAAAAAAAAAAAAAGAAAGAAATCTTGAATCAGTGTGCAGAAATGCCAGTGATTAGTAGTAACTTATCTTTTCTAAGGGAACTCCCTCTGAGGTATGAATAGTAGTGGGGTTTCCTTGAGGGTGGGGTAGCCAATATGGTGTCCTGGGCTCCTAACAGAACCAAGGAGACTCTTGCTTCTGTCCTCTTGTTGGGGTACAGGTAGAATGGCCTTTGTATGCACAGGTTCTCCCCAGATAGGATCCACCACAGGTCAACACGGTTTCACTGATGCTGCCTCCAGTGTATGCTGGGATTCCTAAGTCCTGCCCAGGCCTCAGAATAATTAGAATTCTTTTTGTATAACTTTTTAGCAGCTTTATTGAGATATAGTTCAATGTGATTCATCCAATAAAGTATACAATTCAGTGGTTGGGAATGTAGTTCAGTCGCGAAGTACTTACCTAGCAAGTAAGAGGCCTTGGGTTCCATCTTCAGCACCAAATATAAATATGGAAATACATAAGTAGTATAATTCATTAGTTCTTGCTGTATTAATGGAGTTGTATAACTAGTCAATATGATTTAAAATCGTATCTCTGGAACCGAGGAGATGGCTCAGTGGAATAAGTGCTTCCCTGACAAGCGCAAGGGCCTGAGTTCAATCCCCGGTTCTGTCAAAAAAAATAAGCTCATATCTCTAACATAGAGTTCTTATAGATAGTAAAGTTCAGAAAACCATTATGAATCTGTGAGTGAATTTTATATCTGTACAGTTTTCTTTTCTTTGCTGTCTCATTTAGAACGCTTAAAATATCAAGGGCCTGGGGAGATAGCTTGGCAGTCTTAAGTGCCTTCCTGGCAAGCACAAGGACCTGGGTTTGATCCCTAGTACCACATGCTGTGCCATGCCATGCTGGCTACTGAAACTGGGCATGGTGGTGCACACCTGTAATCCCAGCACTGGGGAGGCTGAGACAGGAGGATCACTATGAGTCCAAGCTGCATAGTGAGACCCGTATCAAATAATTAATTTTTATAAAAGAACTTAAATTAGGGGACTGGGGAGATGGCTCAGTGGAATAAGTGCTTTCCTGGCAAGCAGAAGGGCCTGAGTTCAAATCTCCTGTTCCAGAAGGAAGGGAAGGGAAAGGATGGAAAAGGAATTATTAAATATGTAATTTATTTTAATTAAACTGTGTTTCAGTCATAATAGTTGTCATCCTCACGAGCTCAATGTGGACTATTGAAAATAATTTGCCTCACATTCACAAAGCACAGCTTTAAAGTTTGTGTGCCTTTTAAGCATGAAATTCTAGAATTGTAAGGGATAGGTATTAAGTTACACTCTCTTTGTACTCTATTTCTTTTCTAAACTGGTGGGGGGGGTCCTTTCTCAGGAGTTCAATAGCTGGTTGGTACCTAGGAATCCAGCCATGGGGATTCATAGTCAAACCCACCACTTAGTCCTTGGATGGATTTAAAGCTCCATAAAGTTGTGCTAGATTTGTTTGAAAACAGGGAGACTGATCACAGTAACCAAACTCACAAGAAACCAATGTATGAACAGATGTTTATTCACTCAGATTGAGATTAATGCCTATTCTAGAAGTCCCTATTGACTTATTGGCCAAATAGATATAAATTTCTCAGAGGATAGGTATGCATGAAAAATTGAATATCCATCATTAGACAGTTTAAGGTGAGCCTGGAATTAGAAGAGCTAGTTGATTTCTTAAGTGGCTGAAGTGCATATGTCCCCATGCACAGTGGGCATCAGAGGTGGGAAGTAATAACTGACTAGAGCTCTCTCCTGGTTTGTTTTTCTATTACCTTTTCTTCTGCTGCCATGTAAATTATCCCCAACTTAGCTTTGTACTGTAATCAAGTGCTTGAGTTTCTTGTGCCAGCCCTAAGAAATATTTTATCTTCTTGGAGATTTCTGTGTATACCAAATCTCATTCACTAGACATTTTATTAATTCTCAGAGTCTGAAGTATGAAGTACCTTCTGGTTACCCTGATAAACACTGCCTAAAATATTTTGGAGAGAAGTCAGTGTAGAATCGTTCCTTGGTAAAGCTAGTGGTTTAAACCATAATTATTCCAATTGTATTAGAACCACTTTGTTCTTCTATCCCTTTGGTAGGCATTCTGAAAAATGATTAAAGCTTTAAAATTCAAGAAAACAATATACATAGCTTCTAGTTTAAAATTTCAGGGGCCAGAGAGATGGCTCAGTAGAATAAACACTAAGCAAGGGCCTGAGTTCAATCCCCGGTTCTGCCATAAGTTAATTAATTAATTCGAGAGCTGTCAACATAACTCTGCAGATTAAGCACCAGTTTAGGCAAGTGCAGGGACTGGGGTTTAATCACCAGCTCCATAGGCCCTGCCTGCCCCGACCTTCCCTGGGCTTGCTGAGATAGCCACCAAGACTGGGTGTGATGGCTCACACCTATAATTTCAGCAGTGGAGGCTGAAAACAGGAGGATCACTGGAGTCCAGTCTGCATAGTGAGACCCTGTACCAAATTAAAAAAAAAAAGAAAAGAAACCTAAAACTTTTTAAGTCAAGTACTAGCTTACATAAAACTCTCTCTTAATGTCCTTCTTAAAGACAGTTCATTACTTAAAACTTAGGTTTCAAAAAGATTTCTCTTATTCCTTCACTCTGTGTATATAAACATCAATATGAGGAATCTAACAATACCATTAAGGGGGTTTGTTGGTTTAAGGACTATTAGATTTAATTTATTTTGAAGTGCATTGTTAAGAAAACAGAACGAGGGGCTGGCAGCATAGCTCAGAGGTGGTGATATAAAGCATGCTTCTTGCCAAACATGATGGCACACACCTATAATCCTAGTATTCTGGGAGATGGAGCAAGAAGGCTGCAAATTCAAGCCGATCTTGGGAAATTTAGCAATTTAGTGATTATCCTATAACTTAATGATTATCTCAAATAATAAATGCATATACATATGTGTATGTATATATATACACGCACACACACATACATACATTTGCATACATACATACATACATACATGACTAAGAATAGCTCAGTGCAAAGGCCCTGGGTTTGATCCCTTGTACTGAAAAAAAACAAAAAGGTCAATATTAAGCATATACACACTTAAAAAAAATACCAGGTATTTTTAGTCACCTCAGACTTGGTGGCAATGCTTTATTTCCCACAGACCAGAAGCCAGAGCATACTGAGGCGATACCTCTTAGGAAAGTCCTGAGCTGTGTGCAGGCCAACGTGGGAGCAGCGGCAAAGCCATCAGAGTGAATCTATTTTAAATATGATGTGGAATAAGAGGTACTTACATTGGGCTGAGGATAATGGCTCAGTGTACTTACCTAACATTTGTAAGACCCTCGGTATCATCCCCAGGATTTATAATCTTAGTTTCCCTAGAGATTGAGGCAGGAACATCAGAAGTTTGAAGCCAGCTCAGGCAACTTAGAATCTGTCTCAAATTATAAGAAGGGCTGGAGATGTAGCTCAATAGTAGAGCACCCATGCGTTCCATCTGCAGTTCTGGGGTGGAGGGTGCTTACATAGTCTAGAGGAGAAAGTAGGACCTCTGTAGTCCCAGAGATTTTGTATTTTCTAGGCCAGTCACTGGTACCGTGCTCTTGAAAAACCCAAGGCCTTAGACAAGTGAGGGGTTGGTTATTTGGTTGGATGGATGGATGGTTGATTTTGACAAATTCAAATAAAATACAGGCTTTTTTTTTTTTTTTTTTTTTAAGATAGGGTCTTGCTCTGTAGTTCAGCCTGGCCTGAATTCACTGTGTGAAATAGGCTGGCCTCAAACTTGAAATGATCCTCCTTCTTCCAAGAACTTGTATTATAGGCATGCACCACCACACCTGGCAAAAGTAAACTTTTTAATGATGTTGAGATTTTGTGGGTTTTTTTGTATTTAGTACAGGTTCTACAGCATCTCACTGCATAGATTGGACTCTCAGTGATTCTCCTGTTTTCAGCCTCCCAAGCCCTGGGATTACAGGCATGCGCTCCCACGCCCAGTCTCAAGTTACTATCTCAGCATGCCCTGGGGATGGGGTTGGCACAGCATGCTGAGAACTGAACCATGGCCACTGGGCCCTGCCAAAGCAGGCACTTTAGTCTCTGAGCTATCTTGCCGGCCCACTGATGTTAATTTTCTCCCATTAATTTTTCTCTTAAGTCTTTGGTACCATTTATTGGCATGTGAACAAATAGCAAATAAAATTAGCAGTTTTCAAATAGAGAATAACATATTGTTTTTTAAAGCATCATATTTTTTAGTGGCTGAGATTTTACATTGCAGATATGATTTGCATATTTCCCTCACATAAATTGTTTATAATTCATAGGATAGAATTATATATGTCTTCATACATGCAAGGTATTTATACCACCCTCACCAATTTTTTTTTTTTTTTTCAACCTTGGAAACTTCAAGAATTGGTATAGGGCTGGGGAGATGGCTCAGTGGAATAAGTGCTTCCTTGGCAAGCACAGGGCATGAGTTCAATCCCCAGTTCCACCAAAAAAAAAAGAATTGGTATAAAAGGAACAGATATAAAGAGGCTATAGTTTGAAAGCCAGTGAGCTGGTCTGTGGTTTAAGGGAGACTTAGCTGTCAACATTGTGGTTTGAAAGTATCCTTGGGTATCCTCCTTAGAAAGTATAGTCTACTAAGTTGTAATTTGTTTTGTGTGCAAGAATATGTAGAGTTCACTTGTGAAAATATCCAGATTGCTTTTGAGAGACTAGTTTAGAATAAAGGAGGAGTCTGTGGTTTGACAGGGTCCTCAAAGTTGAAGAGACTTCAGTATCCAAGCAGTTTAAATTCAGGCTTATTTCCACAGTCTGAAACTCACTCTCGTTTGGACTATTAGCAGTGTGATCCTCTTTGTCCCAGAGCATCTGGGAGAAGTTGAAGTAAGCTTGATTCTTTCTTGTCAAAGTTTAAAAGGAGCTGGTTAGTGGCACAGCAATGATTTAGTATGTAGCAGCCTCTGAATTCCATTCCAAGTGTTGCACATAAGTGCACGAACACACATAGAAACCACTCCCAAAAAGACTGTTGTTCATCATCTTATTTTGATATTTGCTTTTTAACCATAGGAGTATCCAACCCTTACGACCTTCTTTGAAGGAGAAATAATCAGCAAAAAACACCCTTTTTTAACTCGCAAGTGGGATGCAGATGAAGATGTTGATCGGAAACACTGGGTGAGTGAGGCTCTGCTGTCCTGTGGGATCCAAGGACTTTTGGGGAGCTGAGAAGTGCCAGGAGCTAGAGATGGGATCCCTTCATGTGTTATTCAGGACTTTGTAGCCAAATGGGAGTTATTTCCTACACATAGACCTCCATTGCTTTGTCTTCTGTTTTTTTTTTTTTTTAATTTGGTACAGGGTCTCACTATACAGCTCAGACTCATAGTGATCCTGTATTCAGCCTCTGCAGGGCTGGGATTACAGGTATGTGCCATTATGCCCAGTCTCAGTGGCCAGCTCAGTGTGCTCGGGGTCA
Source organism: Ctenomys sociabilis (assembly GCA_004027165.1). NCBI lineage: Eukaryota > Metazoa > Chordata > Mammalia > Rodentia > Ctenomyidae > Ctenomys > Ctenomys sociabilis. The sequence goes on from PVKA01001496.1 coordinate 89,386, forward strand.
GGGCCTATATGGCATGTGGTATGAGGGATTGAACCCTGGTCCCTGCACATGCCTAAGGAGGCACTTAATCAACTGAGCTATCTTTCAGGCCCCTCCCTGTCTTCTGTTTTTTGATGGTGGGTTTTTTTTTGTATTTGTTTTTTGTTTCTTTTTTTCTTTTTTTTTGAGGTAATGTCTTGCTTTATAGTCCAGGCTGGCCCTGGACTCACTAGATAGCCCAGATTGGCCCTGAGCTTATGGCAATCTTTTTTTTTTTTTTTCTTTTTTTTGAGACAGGGTCTCATTATGCAGTTCAGGCTGGGCTTAAGCTCACTTTGTAGCTCAGGCTGGTCTCGAACTCACAACAATCCTCCTGCCTCAGCCTCCAGAGTGCTGGGATTACAGGCCACCACACCCAGTTTATGGCAATCTTCTTCCTTCACTTTCCCAAGTATTGGGATTATAGGCATGTGCCGCCATGCCCAGTTTCTGTCTTCACATGTATGAGCCAGGTCACATAATGCCTGATCCTTCTCCTAAGTAGCTTGTAATTATCTAGTGATAGCAACTCTCTGAGTTCCATACACAACTTTTGTACCTTTCAGAATCTTAGCAATATTCTATTCTTCTCATTTATCCACTAGTCACTTCTACTTGGGAAAATCATGACCCTGAAATTGAATTGGCCTGAAATGGAAATATTGCTCACAGATACCTGAGGAGGGCAGGTCCTGAATCATTCCTTTCTACCTATCACAGTACCATCCAGTCACCACTGCAAACTCCAAGTGCCCCTCTTTCAGCTGCCAAGCATAGAGTGTTCTCATTCCCTGGTTTCTAGACAACTTAAGATTTACTGTCCTGGGGTCTTTTCACTGGTTGTCTCCCAAGCTTTGTGTCTTTAGAAATCTACTTTGTCAACCTATCATAACAGCTTTTGACTTAGTTGACCATGGTGACAATGAATTTTTGTTTAACATAGAGAAATTCCCTCTGCAAAATAGCTATGTCCTTGAAAAAGACTTTAAAGCCCATTACTATGCTACCTCTTGTGCCTGGCTGTTTAAACCCTCCTGATTCTAGCACCACTGTCTGTGTGAGAGCTCTTGCTGTAGATATTTGTCTTGAGTCACATTCACTGTGGATTATTGCTGTACTTATTGTTTTGAAAATACTAAGTTTCAGTTAAATTTAAATTTGAGATTTTAGGACCAACAGGATAGCTCAGCAGACTCAGTGCCTACATAGGCAAGCTTAGGGATGGGGTTCGATCCCCAGCACCATGTGCTACACTGGCCCCACCTTTGGATGTGCTGAGCCGGCCTGTGAGACGAGGTATAGTGGTGCAGCCTATAATCCCAGCACTGAGGAGGCTGAAAACAGGAGGATCACTGTGAGGCTAAGCTGCATAATGAGACCCTGTACCAAGTACAATAAATAAATAAACAAATAAATAAATAAATAAAATTTGAGATTTTAAAAACTTTTTTTGAAAGCTATATATTTTGTCTATAATAGCAAATAGACACCTAAACATAGACAGTCATTTGTGTGTGTGTGTGTTTCACTGTGAGGCTAAGCTGCATAATGAGACCCTGTACCAAGTACAGTAAATAAATAAATAAATAAATAAATAAAATTTGAGATTTTAAAAACGTTTTTTTGAAAGCTATATATTTTGTCTATAATAGCAAATAGACACCAAAACATAAGACAGTCATTTGTGTGTGTGTGTGTGTGTGTGTGTGTGTGTGTGTGTGTGTGTGTGTGTGTGTTTAATGAGCAGAGTATATACATTGAGGGAAAGAAAGCTCCTGTCTGAGACAGGGACAGGAAGGGGATCCAAGCAGGTTGTCCCCCTGTGTCTTTATAACACAAGAGAATAAGTGAGATCCAAGTAGCAAAAGTTTGGAGCAGCCCAGTGGCACATAACAATGTCAGAATCAGCACCAGAAGGTTTCTGGGTGCTGCCTATACCACCCCTACCCCCACCATGTACAGCATCAAGTGGCTTCTTCCCCTCCTGGACAACCCTGGTATGAAATTCTTCTTCATAGTGAACCGCACAGCTTTGTTTGCAATTTCTAATTGACCCTGCAATTTGGAAGAATCATCTTCTAATTCCTACTGGCTTCTGGCAGAGTATTGTGCTATATCAAGAACCTTAACCTTGGGCTGGGAAGATGGCTTAGTAGAATAAGCATTTCCCTGGCAAGAACAAGGGCTGAGTTCAATCCCCGGTTCTGCCAAAAAAAGAAAAAAAGAACCCTAACCTTCATTAGATTGGATTGAAATGTTTGGGGTACAAGAGCAAATGTTTGGGGTACATGCCTGTAATCCAAGTGGTCAGGAGGCTGAGGCAAGAGGCTCACCATGAGTTCCAGGCCAGCCTGGGCCACATAGTGTGCTCAAGACCAGCCTGCATTATATTGCTTAAAGGAGCTGGGCCCCAAGGATGTTGCTTTCTCCAGTCCTTCTGGCTCTTTTTCAGTTCTCAGCATTTCTCATGACTTTCTCAACTCATGGAGGTGACCCACGTCCCTACGTGGGATTCTGGAGCTCCATACCACACCCCATTTGTTTGAGGTTCATAGTGTGACAGGCTTTACCTCTGGTATCATATTTCCATTGTAAACTAGAATCAGAGACATGGTACTAAACCCTCAAACTTCCTTGAATGATAAAGTTGATATCATGGTACTATAAAGTCAAGATGCTATATATGTGGTTTATTTAGAATATATGTGTGCAAAATTTATGAGTTAATATCTCTATATCTTAGCCAGACTTGGTGGCACCTATAATCCCAGCACTTGGAAGGCTGAGGAAGGAGGATTGCTGCAAGTTTGAGCCTAGCTTGAACAGAGGTGAAAAAATAAGCTAGCTGTCATTTACTGCTTGATTCTTTCTTTTCAGAAGGTTAAAATGAGCTTATTAGTGGTATAGTAACTAGTTAGTATATAGGAAGCCCTGAATTTCATCCCAAGGGTTGCACATAAGTACACAAACACACACACTGCAGATACAGATACATATTCCCCAAAAGATTATTTTTAAACATCTCTTTTTGATATTTGCTTTTTACCATAGGCATAAGCAACCCTTGCAGTATTCTTTGAAGGAAAAATAATTAGCAACTTAAGCTTCATAGTGAGACCCTATCTCAAAAACAGGTCCCTCCAGGGCCAGGGAGATAGCTCAGTGACTTAAGAGCCTGTATTGCAAGCACAAAATCCTGAATTCAATCCCTAGCACACACACATAACAAAAAAAGAAGCAGCCCCTTTCAATATGTGTGTATATCTTGATATTGTGTATATGTGTGGTGAGTTGAACCAAGGGCGTGATTTTTTTTAATAATAATGTTTTGCCTGAAACCTAGTGTTTATACATATTCATGAGGTACTATATGGGGGGGTTATGTGTGTAGTGCTGGGCTTGGGACTCAGGGCCTCACATGTACTAGGCAAGAGCTCTACTACTGAGCTACAGCCTAAGCCCCAGCATGACATTTTGACTCATGTATACATTGGGTCATGATTAATTCAAAATAATTAATGTATCTTCCACCTTAAACTTTTCATCACTATTTTTTTTGTTCGTTTGCAGAACCAGGGACTGAACTTGGCCCTTGTGCTTGCCAGGGAAGCACTTATTCCACTGAGCTAACTCCCCGGCCCCACTGTTTTTTATTTTTTAATAAAATTAACACATGCTTATTTAAAACTATAATAACAGAAAAGCTAGAGAGGGGGAATTGTATACAGTGAAATGTCTAAAGCTGAAACAGTTACTGACCTTTTCCAGAATCTCTTTTGAGTATATACAGTTGGCTTTCTGTGTGTGTGGCTTCTGAATTCATGAGTTTCAGTCAACCACAAGTTAAAAATATTTGGGGGTAAATTGGCATTTGTATTAAACAGATACAGAGATTTGCGGGGGGAGGGGGATGTGGGATGGGAATGGGGTATTAGTACTAGAGTTAGAACCAAAAGGTCGTTGTATTAAGCTATATCCCTAATCTGTATTTTACTTTCAATTGTTAAGAGGTCTTATGAAGTCGCTAAGTTGCCTAGGCCAGGCTGAAAGTTGCAGTCCTCCTGCCTCAGCCTAACAGAGTGCTGGGGTTACATGTATGTGCCACCACACCCAGCTGTATGCTTGTTATGTCGCTATTTCCTAAATAATACAGTGTAACTTATATACCTAGCATTTATAGTACATCAGACATCATAGGTAATCTAAAATGGGAGAATATGTGTTAATAAAAATACCATTTTATGTGAAGGGTATTTTCATATACATGAATTTTGGAATCAATTTTGTGCAGATAATGAGGGATACCTACTTTCTTTTGTCTTTTGACAAAAATGGGATCATAAGATACAATTTTATAACCTATTTCTGCTCTTTTTTTTTTTTTTGAAGATGAGGTCTTGCTATGTTGCCCACAGTGACAGACCTCAAACTCCCTGGGCTCAAGTAATTCTGTGTTTTTAGCCTTCTATATATCTGGAACTACAGGCACATGCCACATGCCTGGCTTTTAGTCTGCTTCTTGTTTTTTTGAGACAGGATCTCATCTCACTGCATAATTTTTTCTTTTTCGTTTTTTTTTTTTTGCAGAACCAGGGATTGAACTCAGGCCCTTGCGCTTGCCAAGGAAGTGCTTATTCCACTGAGCCATCTCCCTGGCCTCACTGCATAATTTTGCCTGGCTTTGAACTCACTGTGTAGCCCAAGCAGGCCTCTAACTTCTTGCCTCAGCCTTCCAAGTGCTGGGATTACAGGTGCATGAATCGTACCTGGCACAAGTCTTGTTTTTTTTAATTTAGCCAAGTACCTGGCCCAAACCCCTTATTGTACCAAAGAAACAACTTTACAAGTCCTTTTCCTCTGTGGCTACACAGGTTCTTTCTGTGTGGTTCTCCATGGGTCGTCTTTGCTCCTGTGGATTTACTTGCAGAGCTTTTCACATTATTTTTGGCTTTTATATTTTCCTAGTGAGGTGTTTAGAGAAAATGTCATGGGATTGCATCTGTTCCTATCCTTTGACCTATTTCTGGGTTCTGCTCGCTGGACAGGGATGGTCCAGTGGTACCTCAGCTTGAGTCCAGTCAGTTGACTCAGATGGAGGTCTGTGTCCACTGGGGTGACCACAGGCTCCCTCAGTGTTACTCAGCAATTGCTGTTAAGGGCCATGAATTCTGACTCTAATCACTCCCTCTGTTGATCAGTTCTCCTACTCTATATTTTCCTTCTAGGGCAAGTTTCTGGCTTTTTATCAATATGCAAAATCATTTAATTCAGATGACTTTGATTATGAAGAGCTGAAGAATGGAGATTATGTCTTCATGAGGTGGAAGGTAAGGTCATACCCAGGCTGTCTTCCAATATTCCCACGTGCCATCTCCCATAATGCACCCACACACCTGTACATCTCCCAGCCAGGGGCTCCCTGTGTCCCCTGTTTGTCACAGCTCCAAAGTCCCAACCAGCTTGTCTGGTTACACTGCTTAGTTGTCAGCAGGTGAATTTGTGCCCACATGGGCACCACTGAAAGTGTTGTTTGTATTCTTTACTCTGTCCTCTTCCATCCAAGAGTCCCTTTGAAACTTCATATTTAATCGTCCAAATGTTTGGTGTTTTTTTTTTTTTTTTGCAGAACTGGGGATTGAACTCAGACCCTTGCACTTGCCAGGGAAGCGCTTATTCCACTGAGCCATCTCCCCAGCCCCTGTTTGGGTTTTTCTTAATGGGTTTTGTTTGTTTTTGAGACAGTCTCACTGTGCAGTTGAGGCTGGCCTTGAACTCACTTTGGAGCTCAGGCTGGCCTTAAACTCCCAGCAATCCTCCTGCCCCATCTTCCAGAATACAGGAATTACAGACATGCTCCACTACACCCAGCCATGAATCACCCAAATGTTAAGTAAATTCTGACAACTTTCTTTGAACTTAGTCATTTGCTGCACCTTATTGCCAACACAGACTAAAAATGCCATCAGAATGACTACCACATCCTTTCTCCAGGGCCTTCTGCTTCCCATAGCTCAGGAAATGAAGAATCGGGAATGGAATGTGGTTTTTCCCCTCGGCAGCCTTCAGAGAGTACCATGGATTGGTCTTTGCCTGAGGAGCCCTTTGTGCTCCCTGCTCTGTTAGTGTGATATTCATAATCACAGATAGCAAATTGTGGAGTGGATTTCTTAAGTGCCTTTTGCCCACCTTCAAACCCCAGCACCCAGTCAGTAAGAAAAAAATCTGCTTTAACATGAAATCTTGCCTGCTTTCATTAAGACAGATCTTCTAGAGTAGTCATTCCCCATCTTTACTTTATATAGCTAATTACTTAGGAGTAGGATCATCACTCCTTCATTAGGCTCTCTCTTGTCAGGTGCTGAGCTTTATCCTCTCACCTTGCCTTCTATAGAAAGCATGCCAACTAAACCTTCAAAGGAAGTATCTTGTTCTGTTTTTTTAAATTTTTTTTCAGTGCTGAATATCAAACCCAGGGTCTTACATGTAGTAAGCAAGCAAGAGCTCTACCACTTAGCTATACCACCACCAGCTCTAAATTAAATTTAATTTAAAACTATAATATTTTAGCTTAAATAAGGGGAAGAGAAGTGACTTAAAAAATAATTTGGGGAGGGGCTGGGGATATGGCTCAGTGGAATAAGTGGTTCCTTGGCAAGCACAAGGGCCTGAGTTCAATCCCTGGTCCTGCAAGAAAAGAAAAAAGGAGTCTCTAAAAAATAATTTGGGGAGATTATGGGTGTAGCTTATAGTAGACCATTTGCCTAGCTTGCTCACTGCCCTCGGTTTGCCCCTTAGCACCATTAAAAATTATAATAATACTAGAGCTGGGGAGATGGCTCAGTAGAATAAGTGTTTGTCTGGCAAGCACAAGGGCCTGAGTTCAATCCCTGGTTCAGCCAAAAATAAATAAATAAATAAATAAATAAATAAATATAATAATAATAATAATAATAAAGTAGTGAGGTTTGTCAGGTGTCAATGCTTTTGTCTCCAAAGCATTTCTCAGGATATCTCAGGCCTTTGATTGATCTCCCGAGGCCCTAAGGCTTCTGATCTAATCACTCCAGAGAGTAGGAGTAAATACACGGCCTGTGAAGCTTAGTGCCAACTCTGATGGAGAATTTACCACTTGTTCCACCATACCTGTTAAAGAATAATGTCACTCTGGTTGGTTTTGAGGTGTAGGGGCATTTTGGAATGTCATGGGGATCCTGGCAATTGATCATCCCACAGAGCTATTCACAAACCAACAGAAGGGATTTATTCTTCTATTGGTAATCAAGAGTTCAGTGGTACCCTCCGGGAACTGGTGCAGAAACTTAATGTTTCTAGGTCATTCTGTCTTTGCTCTCTGAAAGAGAGATGGGCAGGTAAACAGGTATTAACTTACATATTAGATGCTTGGATGAGGCTTCTTTGAGTTGCTGGTCCTTGTTAGCTCATAATATAGTATGCCACTGTGGCATATAGAATGATTCCACATCATGTGGGTTCTATTTGGAAGTCTAGACAGACAGACAGATAGATTTCTTAAGTGGCCCTTCAAATCTCCTAATGTTTACCAGGGAGACCCCCCAAGAGTATTCCAACAACACATCTGTTCCTAACCCATCCTTTATCTGCACAGGAACAGTTCCTGGTTCCAGATCACACAATCAAAGACATCAGTGGTGCTTCCTTTGCTGGCTTCTACTACATCTGTTTTCAGAAGTCAGCAGCTTCCATAGAGGGCTACTACTATCATCGGAGTTCAGAATGGTAAGGACTCCAATGACCAAGGACCATAGCAAAGGCTGTCTGTCAAACCCAGGAGAAAAACTCTCAGCCTCCCTCTATAGACTTCTCAGTTTTATTTAGGTACTGAGACCCTATGTAAGTCATCTCATTTACATAGGGTGTATATGATGGAATAGTACATGAAGTATTGGGTAAAGAGTTACTCTTATCTCTCCCTCTCTCTCTTCTCTTCCTCCTCTTCTTCCTCCTGCTAGTCTTTTTTCTCCTCCTCTTTCTCTTCTTCTTCTTCCATCTCCTCCCCCTCCTTTTATTCTAGGTGGTGGTAGTTCTGGGGATGGAACTACCTAGGGCCTACTACTCCTGCTAGGCAAACTTTCTACCACTGGATACACCCATAAATATTTACAAGCAATACAGCTTATCTCAATATTATTGGTTTTGTATTCATTCCTCCTAATTTTTTTTTTTTTTTTCATGTATTTAGTACATGGTCTACAAGGTCACTATACAGATGGGACTTGTAGTGATTCTCCAGTTTTCAGCCTCCCAAGCACTGGGATTATAGGCATGTGCCACCACGCCCAGTCTCAATCACCATCCAAGTGTGCCCTGTGGGTGAGCCCAGCACAGCCCCAGCCCCTGCACTCTTCCTAAGCAGGTGCTTTAATCCATTGAGCTATCTGGCTGGCCCATTCCTCCTAAATTTAATCAGCCACTAAAATGTAATTTAATTCTGTTGGGGACAGTGTGAATTTTGCTGTGATCAGGCAACACTCATCCCACATATATACTTAACCAATGTGATGCTGGGGGAGTGTTGCCAGTCCTGCCCAGTGTATATCCCCAGTAAAGAACAGAAGGCAACCTTAAGTGCTTACATCTTGCTGCATTTTGGTGGCCTCCTTGGCATTTACTTAAGCAATTTGCTATACATGGAGGGGAACCATGTTATAAAATACCTGATTTCCAATCTGAAGGTAAAAGCATTTTATTTCCTTTCAAATTTTTCATTCTTTGATGACTCGATCCAACCCTATTGCCATAATATAGTAGTTCTGTTTTCAAGTGAATTTTTATAATTTTCATAATCCTTTTTATTAAGTGAAAGCTATAAGATATTACTACATTCCATACAATTCACTCAATTAAAGTGTATGTCTTTGACCTGTAGAATGTTAATATCTACTTTGGATTTTTTTTTTTCAACGCTGAGAATCAAACCCAAAAAGCCTTACACACTCTTGACAAACACTCTACTTTTGAATCATACTCCCAGCCTAGAAAATTTTTATTACCATTCTCCTTAACCATTATACTACCCCTCATCCCCTTCCAGTTTTAGGTAACTACAAATCTTTCAATATAAACCCACCCCTTCTGGGTATTTTGTGTAAGTGGTATTCTACAAATGTAAGCTTTATCCCTACCATCTTTTGTGTAGCATAATACTTTTGAGGGTTCATGCATGTTATCAGAACTATATTTTTATTACCAAGTAAATTCCCCATGGTATGTCTATACAGCATGTTATCTGTTTGGACACCTGGCCAGTTTGCATCTTTTGGCTTTTGTGAATAATGCTGTGAACATTGGTGTACAAGTTTTTAGTTTTGCTTTCATTTTCTTTAGAGATATACCTAGAAGTGAAATTGCTATGTGAAGTAGTGATTCTATATTTAACATTCTGAAGTGCCACCATACTCTTCCATAGTGACTTTAACACTAGTAATGTTTGAAAGTTTGAAGTTCTCCACATCCTCCCAACCCTTTTTTTTTTTTTTTGGCAGAACTGGAGATTGAACTCAGGCCCTTGCACTTGCCAGTGAAGCACTTATTCCACTGAGCTATTTCCCTGGCCCCTACACTTGTTATTATATCTGTATAGTATAGCTGCCAAGAGGGCATGAAATAGAATTTTGTTGTAGTTTCAGTTTGCAAATTGCTTATCAGGATCCTATTTCTATAAGACATGTTTGCTCCGTGAATAGTACAGAATATGTAAAAACAATTCATCTTATTTATGGTTCAGGAAGATTAACAACAACAACAAAAAATCAAACCATGTGCATTTGAGAAGTACAAAATGAATTAGCAGACAGGTGGAGTAGCACACATCCTTAATCCCAGCTAGTTGGAAGGCTAAAATGAATGGATTGCCTGAGCCTACAAGCTTTCCTTTTCTTTTTTCCTGTATTTTAAGGAAGGATCTACAGGGTGTTCAGGGTCTTACTACTAGATCAGACTTGTGATTCTCCTGTTTACAGTGTCCCAAGTGCTGGGATCACACCACCACACCCAGTCTCAATTACAATGTCCACACACCTGGGAGGCAGGACTGGCACGGCAGGCCAAAGGATTGAGCCCCTGGCAGCAGGCGCTTTTAATCCCCTGAGCTGTCAGGCACTTTAATCCACTGAGCTATTTGGCCAACCCTTCCTTTCATTTTCTTTTTCTTTCTTTTCTTGCTTATTTGTAACAGGGTCTCACTATACAGTTCAGGCTGGCCTCGAATTTGCAGCAATCCTGCCTTGGTCTCTCAAGTGCTGGGATTATAGGCATCCACCACCTCACCTGGCTGAGCCTGGAAATTTAAGACTAGACCAATCACATAGTGAGACCCTGTTCTCTTGCCCTTAGCCCCCAAACAAGAGTTAGCATTTTAGTCTAAGTATGATTTGTGGGGTACTCTGGTTTGGGAATTCTCTAGTATCATTTACTTAGTATGCATTGGCCAACTATCTCCCATTCTGTCTCTTCCCACATTATAGGTACCAGTCCCTCAACCTAACCCATGTTCCTGAACACAGTGCACCTATCTATGAATTCCGGTGACATCGGCTTAGAACATCAACCAAATAAAACTGAACTTGGCAGCAAAGAGCTTTGCCAAGAAAATTGTGTACCTGCCAGAACCAGGAGAGTTGTGTTCCTGTTTCTTCATGAGCAGACTCACATCAGAAAGCATGAATGTTAACTCACAGAATCCAAGGAGAATGGCCGACCAGCGGAGCAGGTGGAGGACTGTCTTCCTTCCTCCTCCACTTCTGTGGCAGTCTGGTCGTCGTGTGTTTCCAAGCTACCTTAAATGCACTTTTCTTTCCTGCACAGCTCACTTCTGCATCGCTGAAATGCCCATTCCTTCCTCGGCCCTGCTTGCAGCCGAGTAGAAGGTCAGCTCCTGGGCCACCCTCAGCCTTGGTGCTCAGTGGTCCCCACCCAGACCCTTACCCTTCCTCAGTTGTTTGTCTGGTAACCCAAGAAAAGGCAGAGCCCCAGCTCTGTGTCCCCAGAGCTCTGTGCAAGAAGTTGGCCAGCTGCAGTTGAATCTGCCACCTATGAACAAGACGGGACCCTGTGGGACCTCATTGGTCTTCATTCAGCAGGCACTGCTGAGCCCTCTACTGTTAACCACGCAGGGCTGTTGTGTTGCTGTTAGGTTCCTGGGTCTGCAGTGGGATCACTAAATTTAAGGCTTCCAGATCCCTGGCAGGAAAAGATCTCAAACCTGCATACTCAGTACTTTTGCTCCAAACTTTCGAACTTGAGGGCAATACTAAACTTAAAAATAAGAGTTTTTTTAATTACAAAATTATTTTTATGGTCCCTTTAATGAGGACCCTATGGCAAATGCACAATTATTCAGAATTACATTTTATCGTTTTCACATTGAAAACAGCAAATGTTAACTTAGTAATTTTTATATGTATATGTATATGTATATTTAATCAACCAGCAGTTTTGAAATAAGTCATCCTGGTACAAAAGTTTTGCAGCATCACATAAATCGTAGTGCTAAACACAACTGTTTTGGGGGCCAGTTTAGAATTTATACCTGCTCCTTTTGCTACTCAAACCAATGCTTTGTGATGGCCTCTTCCACAAGGTGGAAGGGGTCTTCATTATCCAGAAACAGTGACTGAAATGCCAGGATGGGATGAGGGGTGGGAAATATGAACATGCTCAAATAACTTGAGGCTCACGTGCCAAAGTGTGTGTGTGTATGTGTGTGAGTGTGTCTGTGTGTGTATGTTGGTTTTCTTTGCTCTCATTTTTCTAAATGTTTAAAAGCTTAATAGGTTGGCACCAGTTGTAGCCCACAAATATGGGCAGGGCTTTGGGGAATTGGCATTTTTCTGGTGGTTTACAAGACTTAGTCTGAACGTAAGAAAAGCTTTAAAAACAAGATAGCATGGGGCTGGGGGTATAGCTCAGTGGTAGAGCACTTGCCTAGCATGCATGGGACCTTAGGTTCCATCCACAAAAAAAAAAAAAAGAAAAAAAAAAAGAAAAGAAAAAAACAGCATTGTAACAACAGGCGCAGAACAGCCTGCATGTTACATGTCCATGGGCCATATAAGAAAATACAAAATCCTCTGGTGAAATGAGTGGTGGGGAATGATTTTTATCCTCAAGAAGTGACTTTCCTTTTCATGATGTATACTGTAGTTACTGAGCCTGAATGTTAGGGAACCCTTAACGTTTGCAATGGGGCTGTAATTTGTATGTCTCGCTGCTGGGCAGCTTGAAGAACCAGTAGTACACATGTGAGACTGCCCCATGCATGACTACCACTTCACCAGTGGTACAAGATGGCTGGTGGGACAGTCATGCATGTACCACCAGTGGTTCAGGCTGGCAGGGATCTGTTAAAGAGCAAAATTCAGGGAAGAAACCAGTGGGTACTTGTGACATCTAAATTTTGTAGTCCAGAAACTGCAGAGGTGTGGCATTCAGTGAGGGCAGGGCTTCAAACCCTAAAAACGTCACCCTGATAACCAGTGGTGCGCACCCATTCCCAGAGATGCATTGAAAATGTTTTCTCAACATTAAAACTCAAGCTGGTCACAACAGCACGTGCCTGTGGTCCCAGGCAACTTGGTGAGACCTTGTCTTTTAAACAAAACCACTAAAACTCAACAAGGAAGCAGTTGTCTGGCTCTGGTCAGGCTGCTAGTTCACACTCAAGATGCTCACACTTGCTCCATTAAGTTAAGGGATAGTAAAGGAGGCATGTAGCAAGGCTGACTTTCCTCAGGTGGCACTCATATTCCCCTTCCCCTCAGCTCTTTTCCCAGCATACCAGGAGATGGTGATATTTGCCAGTCGCAAGGGATGTGCCCCCCAGCCCCGCACACAGAGCAGCAGGTGGCCCTCCCCGGAGCTGCGGCTGGTGTATGTAGCACTGAGTGATGCACCAGTGGGCATGGTGGGACACTTACAGGCATTGCTGCTGTTTAGACAGGGATCTTTTCTCATCAAGTAATGAAGTATACCAGATGTACTAGAAAAAAAGAAGACATACCTTTGCCAGATCCTTCAGACATGTCTGTGATAAAGCTTACTTGGCTTAAGTCTGCCCACTGAGCAGAGGGATAGGACTAAGCATTTTTTTTCAGCTCCTCTTAGTAACACAAAATCAATACCAACTCTTCTCTGTCCCTGAGGGAATTTTGGGAAGTCATCTCCATGTGTATTTGTTCTTTCCTGAACCTTCTTAGTGGTTTACATGCCTCTGATCCTATGTGCAATATTTTTGGTTGATATTTGTATCATCGTAAGATAACACAGCTTGCAGATTTCTTACTGTCTTCCTTCACCCACAAGCAAGCCTGCCATGAGGTGGGATCCTTAGGGATTTGGTTCTTAACCCACTACTTAGAGGGCTTCCATTCTGCTGGCCCCAACCTTCTCCCTCTTATGCCCTGGACTTCTCCCTTCTACCCACTTACCCTTTTAAAGTTTGTATAGGGTTTCAGCTGTAGTCCAAAAGTAATTAGACAATGCCTAATGCTAAGTAGAACACCATCTGTGCTGGTTCTGTTGATGATGCTGAAATCACAAACTCCAGGCAAGCAAAGGGATTTCCAATGTCTTGCTTTCAGACGTAGAGTTTAAATTCTCTAAGGCCTTGAAATATTTTTTTTCCTCATAAACTAGTCTGATAAGCTAATTTTTTAAAAAAGAAATGCCATTAAGTATGTTGCGTTGTGGTTTAAAATTGCTAACAAGTTCTGAGAAAGAAAAATAATATTTGATTTTTAAAATGTTTTTTAAAATTAGATTTGAATGGGCACAAAATATGAGTATTTTGTTTCTTTAAGGAAGATGTAGAAAGGGTTTGAGGGTTTGGGATGGGAGAAGTATTTTGCAGAGCTATCAATGTCCAAATAATTTAAAAAAATAAAAGTATTTAAGCAGTGTGTGTCCTATTTCTAAATCAAAACAGTCCGGGTGCCATGGGGCTGCACCGAGAGACCTATGTGGCCAGGATCAGGTGAGAGCAGGTGCAGTGGGAACTGGCGCTCATTCCTTTCATTTTGGAAGTTTTCAGCCAGCTACTCCATTCTGTTACTTGTATATTTTTTTCTTCCTCTACCCCACCTTCTGTAGTGGGAATCAAACCAAGGGGAAACTACTACTGAGCTATATCCCCAGTCCCTTTTTGTGTTTTCATTCTGTCCTTGAACTCACTGTGTAGCCCAGGCTGACCTCGAATTCATGACAATTCTGCCTCAGCCTCCCAAAGTGCTGGAATTACAGGTGTGTGTCACCACTCCCACCTTCTGTATTTTGAGACAAGGTCTCAGAAAGCTTCATAGACTGGCAAACTTTCAGTTCCTGCCTCAGCCTCCCAAGTAGCTAAGATTCTTTTTTTTAAGGAATGTGGAAGAATTTGGGGAGAGGTAGTTTTATGCAGGATTTATCCTTTTTTTTTTTTTTTAATTTTTTGTCTTTTTGAGACAGGGTCTCACTATGCAGTTCAGGCTGGCCTTAAGCTCACTTTGTAGCTCAGGCTGGTCTCGAACTCACAACAATCCTCCTGCCTCAGCCTCCCGAGTGCTGGGATTACAGGCCTGCGCCACCACGCCCGGCTAAGGATTTATACTTTTAACTCAGAAAATATACATATGGGGCTATGCTGTCTGCTTTGCAATCATCTTTGAACAGGTGACGGACCCGGGTTGGCATGGTCTATGGCCTGCCCTTGGCCACTGTATCATGGTCCTCTGAGGAAATGCCAGAGCCCCTAACCACAGGCACTTTGGCTTCTACAAGTTAGGCAGTGGCAGTGACCTCACCACACTGGTTTTGAGTCAGGGTCTCACAGTACAGCCCAGACCTTGAATTTGCAGTGAGCCACCCGCCTCTAGCTCCCAAGTGCTAGGATTACAGGTGTGCACTGTCTAGCCCAGGCTCAGCAGATGTTGACCACAGGCACTGGCCCTTGATTTCTGCTCCTGAACCTGAGGTCTGTAACAATAGTTCCATCAGTTGGCCACCTCCCTAGTCAGCACCAAGGGGCATGATTGTACACACCGTTTGGGTTTTTGAGAAACTGATGTATTTAAGAAGTTTAAATTTAAACAAGTTTAGACACTAATGGAATTTATGTGAATGCCCGAGCAGAGTTGCCCTGTGTGTGCAAAGTATCCTGTGATCTCACATCATTACACAGAAATGATAACTTTTCTCCCCTGAGATACTGTTCAGAAAGGAACAGACTTCACAGGACTGAACTCAGCTTTTAAGACGATTTTTCTTACTGCTTTGTGAAATAGAAAAAGCTGTGAGAGACATGGTATCTCCAAAAGCTATCTCTAGGTGCTAATGTACTCTGCATGCACCAGCTACCATCTCTGAGCCCAAGAAGAGCAGGCTTGGAAAAGGCTCCAAGTGCTCTGAAAGCACATTATACAGTGTAAAAACAGAGCACGTGAAATGTTCTTAATCAGTTTACTGAGGCCTGCTGTGTGCAGTGCACCATATGGAGTGCTGGAGATGATGCTGTTGTATTCCCTACTCTTAAAGAACTAATAATCTATCTAGAACATCTAGTAGAACCCTCTTTGAAAGCTCAATTGTTGCTATTGTTGCTACTGGTGGTGGTGGTGGTGTGTGTGCGGAAATTGGGTCTTGTTATGTTGCCTAACTTCTTGGGCTCAGGTAATCCTGCCTCCCCCTCTATAAGCTGGATGACAGGTATGTGCTACCATAGCCAGTTCAGTAGCTCAACTCATAATTTTAAACCTTGCTTTAGTTTTAGGCTATCCATTGAAAAATAGAAAATATGTAGATTGTGTTAAGTGTGAAACCCAACTGCAAGACGGACAAAAAGGAAACCGGCAAGATAGCTCAGCAGACTAAGTGCCTGCTTAGGTAAGCACAGGCTTTGATCCCTGCAAAACACGCTGTGCCAGCCCCAACCCCGGGCGTGCTGTGCAGGCCACTGGGGCCAGTTGTGGTGGTGCACACCTGTAATCCCAGCATGGGGAGGATCACTACAAGTCTGAGCTGTGTAGTGAGGCCCTGTACCAAATACAGGGGAAAAAAGGAAACTTGTAAACATGAGCACTATCTCCACTGACCTAAACTGTCCTGAGAAGGAAAGTGTTGAAATTGCTTAGTAATAAAATATGCAGCTGGGAAGGCCTGAAAATTGGATTGCAGTTGAGCAGTTTTTCCCTCCAGAACTTTTCTTACAAAACATGGTAAGATTAAAACTCCCTCTTTGTACATAGCAAGAAAAACATGTAAGGCTTTTGATTTGTAGACATGCATATGCTAAATTCAAGTTTATTTTTGCTGCTTCTGATTTCTCAGCTTGGTTCATTTTTCAATACATTAGTCATCATTCTCCATAGTTTCCCATTGGGCCCCCACATGCCTATCCCTTCTCTGGCTGGCATGTCCTGGAGAGGTGCTGCTCAAACAGGCTGGGTATCCCTGGGAGTTAACTTAAAATTCCTATGTCTGGCCAGACACTGTGGTGTGTGCCTATAGTTCCAGCTATTCAGGAGACTGAGGCAGGTGTATTGCTTGAATCGAGAAGTTCAAGACTACCCTCAGCAACATAGAGCCCATCTTGGAAAATTAATATTATTTTGTTTTTGTCTTTTTTTTTTTTTTTTTTTTTTTGAGACAGGGTCTCACTATGCAGTTCAGGCTGGCCTTAAGCTCACTTTGTAGCTCAGGCTAGTCTTGAACTCACAACAATCTTCCTGCCTCAGCCTCCCGAGGGCTGGGATTACAGGCCTGCGCCACCATGCCTGGCTTAATTAATATTATTTTGTCTAGAAGCATCTAGACCTGTTCTATCACAATCTGATGACATTTGTGAAACTCCTGTGATACCAATGAGCCGGGAAATATTGAGTGATTGTGAGCCCCAGTGAAAGAAGAGAAAGGCTTTCAGCCATGTGATGTTGGTGAACTTAAGTATGGTACCCATGAGCAGGAGCTTCACAGGCTTTCAGTGTATTGTAACTTCAAATCTATGTCAATGGAAGCCCTAGGTTCTTGTATGTAGTTGAAGCCAATGAGAATTTTCATCCCATCTAGAGCCCTTGGAAAATAAAAATGAATGAAGCCATCTCCCCACCTGCCTGTGGTCCACAGACCTGAAACCTTTCCTGCCTTTAGTGGGTGCTTCTGGACACCTGGCACACTCTGACCACTGTTCTGTGTGCTGGGGCTGAGTCTGAGAACACAACACACATGAGGTCCCAAGAACGGTTTTGGTTCTTGCAGGGCATGCGTAGAGTGGTAGACATAATAAGGACGTTATAATCATTAGATATAATGTTAAGTGATAAGCATTATATAAAAAGAAAAGGCGGGCCAGGTGTAGTGGCGCAGGCTTGTAATCCCAGCACTCGGGAGGCTGAGGCAGGAGGATTGTTGTGAGTTCGAGACCAGCCTGAGCTACAAAGTGAGCTTAAGGCCAGCCTGAACTGCATAGTGAGACCCTGTCTAGAAAGAAAGAAAGAAAGAAAGAAAGAAAGAAAGAAAGAAAGAAAGAAAGAAAGAAAGAAAGAAAGAAAGAAAGAAAAGGTGGGGCAAGAAGGATTGGGAGTGCCAGATTAGGGTAGGGATTGAACTATAATTTTCCTAGTACTGGAGATTGAACTCAGGGCCTTTGCATTGAAGTCCAACCCCAGAACATTTCTATTTTGAGGCAGTACATCACTAGATCACTAAGTTGCTCAGGCTGAGCTCAAACTTGTAATTTTCTTGCTTTAGCCTCCCAGAGTGCTGGGATGTAAGTGCACCACCATACCCTGTGTGCACTGCAATTTTTATAAAGATGGTTAAGTTTCAGTGATGCTGCAAAAACCTGGGGTCAAAGAGTAAGCCAAGGGGCTGGGGAGTTAGCTCAGTAGGAAAAAAGCTTGCCTGGCAAGCGTAGGGTCCTGATTTCAATCCCTGGTACAACAAAGAAAAAAGGAAAAAGAGAAAAGAAAAGAAAAGAATGAACCAATAGAGGTGTGCAGATAAAGCATTTCAAGCAGTAGGAACAGCCACTGCAGAGGTCCTGAGGCAAGAGTGAGCCAGTGTGTCAGGGGAGCAGCAGGGAAGTGGGCGAAGAAGGTGAGATGCATGTTTGTACAGGAGAGTTAATTCTATGGGATCTTGGGAGTTATTGCAATAATGACTGCCTTTGGCTTTACCTAGGAGGTGAGAGCCATTGAAGGATTTGAGCAAAGAAGCCATGGTTTTAGGTTGAAAGTCTCCTGCAGATTCATGAGTGGCAGACAGGCTGTAAGGACCCATGAGGAGACCCATGAGGACGTTACTGCAAAAGCCAGGACCAAGGTGATGGCAGCACAAGTGAACAGTGGTGCACGCACGTCTGTGTGTTGTTTTGAAGATAAAGCCAGAATTTGCCAACAGACTTGATCACCCAGACCAGATTTTCAGCCTGGAAATGAGAGGATAGAGTTGCTATTGTATTAGCCAAGGTTATTTGTGCTGTGGGATATTAATTTGTAGGAATGCCTGAGCCACACAAAGAGGCCAGTGCTGTGAGACAAATGTTTGCATGAAGATTGGTCCTTACCTTCCATGACTAATCAAATTTATTTCTCACACAGAGTCCAGTCAACACAAGTGGGGCAGAGGCTCTGCTCTATCAGCCTGTCAGAAACTTGGAGGACAAAGTTCTGTCATCCTTAACCTACATCTTTCTTGATCACCCAAGTCAGGATCCAGATCTAGCAGGCCAGCTTCTGCAGCTGAACTTGGAAGGGGTGATGTGATGTTGCTTTGTGCTGGGAAATAGCACCTAGCTGAGTGTCCAGAAAGAAAGGAAAATAGATTTGGTGGGCACATCAGTCTCTGAGATGTGGAAGTTGAACTGAGATAGGTCTCAGGCCAGGAACAAGAGTCCTTCTGTGCGTGCATGAAGTCTGACATCACCACGTACCAGACTTCCAAGCAATGGTGACACAGACATTCAAGAAACATTTCCCAGAAGGAAGGGCTCCATTACTATCTAGGTGGGATGTTTAAAAGTCTCAATACAGGGTTGGGGAGACAGCTTGGCTGTCTTGGTTGGGTAGTCTAAGTGCCTGCCTGGCAAGCATAAGGACCCAGGTTTGTTTCCCAGTGCTGCATGCCCTGCTGGCCCCAGAATGCCAGGCGTACTGTCACGGTCATTGAAGGAGCCATGGTGGCAAATGAAACGGAAAAGGCAGAGGAGAGTTTTGTTCTCAAAGCCCCATGCGAGACACTGCCTAAAGAAGGAGAGAAGGGTGGGGGATCAACCTTATGTGGTGATGCTGATGCCTGACCTTTACCTACACCCCTGTGAAGATCACTCTGACCTTGGGAGGAGCTACATGGAAGGTTAGTGGCAGAGAACAATCCACTTTTATGAGAGAAGGGAGGAGAGAGAGAAGCCACAAGGATAGATAACTTGTATTTCTGCTGCATGGAAACAGCAAATAAATAGGATGTGGCTCTGGGAGAAAGTAGCCCAGATAAGAGTTGTTGGTTTGCTTTGTCACTTAGTATAAGTGCTGGTTGTTTCCTGCAGATTATATGTAATAATTTTTGTTGCTGTTGTTTGCTTGTTTTTAGTGTGGTAAAATATACATGACATGAAAGTGACCACTATAGCCATTTTTTAAGGGTGTAGTTCAGTGATATTAAGTACATTCATAATGTTATATTAACACTATCAATTTCAAGAACTTTCTCATTACTTCAAAAAGAAATTCTGTACTTATCAAATTCTCCCTGGGCTGGAGATATAGCTCAGTGGTGCAATGCCTACCTGGAAAGGGAAAGGTCCTGAGTTTGATTCCAGGTATTTCCCCCCCAAAAAACAACTGAAACTCTCCCTATTGCCCCATTCTAGTATCCCCCCCCCACAATCACTATTGAAATTTCTTTTTTTTTTTTTTAAATGTATTTAGTTGTTATACATTTGGACTTATGGCGATTCCCTGCTTTGAGCCTCCCCAGTGCTACGATTACAGCCATGTGCCACCATGCTCAGACTTTGGCCAGCTCAGCCCACCCTGGGGTTGCTGGTGAGACATGTGGTGCTGAGGATCCAACTGTGGTCCCTGTGCTGGTCTAAGCTTGCCTAAACAGGTGCTTTAGTCCACTAAGCTATCTCGCTGGCCCCAACTATTTGAATTTCTATCTTTATGAATTTGTCTAGGTACTCATTGAAGTAGAAGCACATCAATGACTTCTTTCATCTACTCAGCCTATCTTTAATGTCCATCTGCATTGTAGCATATGTCAGAATTTCCTTCCAATTCACAGCTAAATATGACCCCATTGTATGTGTACAGCATATTTCCTTTATCCAATCCATCCATTCATTCATTAATGAGCACTTGGCTTGCTTCTTGGCTGATTTGAATTATGCTGCTATGAACTTAGAAGTACAGGTATCTTTTGGAGTCTTTGCTATCAGTACTTCAGAGTAAATGTCCAGAAGTAGAACTGCTGGATTATATGGTAATTTGTGTTCACTTTTTTGAAGGAAATATCATACTTTTTCCCACAGCAACTACACCATTTTACATTCCCACCAAATTCTCTGTATCCTCACTAGCATTTGTTACTTTCTTTTTTTAAAAATATTAGCCATCTGTATTTGTCAGCATTCCATTGCTAAGACAAAATACCTGCATCCACAACTCAAAATGGTGAGGTTTATTTAGGCTCATGGTTTCAGAAGATTCAGTATAAGGTAAATTATCTTTAATGCAAAAACATCATAAGAGAAGTATGGGTAGGGCCAGCAAGATAGCTCAGTGGGCTAAGCACCTGCTTATGCACATGCAGGGGCTAGGATCCAGTCCCAGGCAGCGTGTGCCATGCCAACCCCACTCCCAGGTGCAGAGTCGGCCACCGAGTCCGGATATGGTGGAGTCCAGGCGCGGTGGCACATGTCTGTAATCATAGTGCTGTGGAGACTGAAAACAGCAGGATCACTACAAGTCTGATCTGCACAGTGAGACCCTGTATCAAATACATTAAAATAATACTAATGATAATTAATAATAAAAAGTATGGGGTGGAGGAAAGTGCTCACCTCATGACAGTACAGAGAAAGGAAAAGCCAGAGAAGAAGGCACCAGAAACCAAATATAGGCCCCAAGGTCATGCCCACAGGACCCACTTTTTCTAGTTAGGTCCCACCTTCCAATAGCCTGAGCTGTAAACTCAAACACTGATGAGGGATATTAGTCAGTCAGATTGAGTGACTGCCACGGCATTCCAGTAGGTATGAACTGCTGGACATAAATTTGCATTTATTAATTTCTTTAATCATTAGTGATGTGAGAATCTTTTTCACATGCTCACTGGTCATTTGTATTTCTTTGAAAAAATGCCTAGCCAGGTGAGGTGCACATGGCCGTAGTCCCAGCACTCTGAGGCAGGAGGACTGTTGTGAGTTCAAGGCCAGCCAAAACTATATACTGAAACCCTGTCTCAAAAACAAAACATAGGGCTAGGGAGATGGCTCAGAATAAGCGCTTCCCTGGCAAGTGCAAGGGCCTGAGTTCAATCCCCGTTTCCGCCAAAAAAAAAAAAAAAAGCCTTCTCAAATCTTTACCCATTCTCTCTCTTCTTCCTTCCTTCGTGTGCATGTGAAAGTAAGGCCAAATAGCTCACTTGATTAAAGCACCTGCAAGCAGGCACAGGGCCAGAGGTTCAATCCCCAGGCCTGCCCAGGGTGCGCTGAAACCCCAATTAAAACTGGGTGTGATGGCACGCACCTCTAATCTCAGCTCTTGGGAGGCTGTAAACAGGCGGATCACTTGCAGTGATCCAGTAGTGAGACCCTGAACACTCTGTAGACCCTTCCTTAAAAATACAATAAGTAAATAAAAATTATTTTTCTTGGGCTGGCCTTCAATCCTCGGTGTTCCGTGCAGGCCCGTGCTGAGATGGATTGAGACTGGGTGTGGTGGTGTGGTAGCATGCCTGTAATCCCGTCACTTGGGAGACTGAAAACAAGAGAATAACTATGAGTCCGATCTATGTATTGAGACCCTGTAGATCCTGTCCTAAATACAGGAGGAAAAAATTCTTTTTCTTGGGGTCAGGGATATAGCTCAGCAGCCTAAGTGCCTGCCTGACAAGCACAGGGCTAAATTCAATCCCTGGTACTGCTGAATGAATAAATAATAAAAATTCTTTGTTTGGGGGACAGCATCATACTAAATCACTGTTAACCAGGTTCTCTTGCCTCAGTCTCTCTGAGTTCTGGATTACAGGTGTATATTACCACTTGTTTTGTTGTGTTATATGTCTTATTTATATATTCTGAATATTAACCCTTTATTGTATAAATGATTTGTAAATATGTTCTCTCTGTGCATTGTGTTTCATGTTAATTACATCTTTCTTTTTGTGATAGTGGGGATACAGCCAAGGGCTTTTCTACTGACCTGTATATCCAGTCCTTTTTATTTTTCATCTTGAGACAGGGTCTGACAAGTTACTAAATTTGGCTGTACTCAAGGTTGGCATCCTCCTGCTTCAGCTTCCCAAGAGTACAGGAATTACTACCCTGGAATTACAGGTGTATATGACCACAGCTGATTTGACAGTGTCTTTTGATGCACAAATCAAGTGTGTGTAGACACATATGGAGTCCTCAAGGTTTCCCTGGGTGGTAGGAACGGCAAGGTGCCCATCTGGCTTCCCAGGTCAGGGCTTGAAAGACCAGCAGTCCTACCAAGCAAGAAAGGCAGTTTCCTAGAGAAAGCCTAATGTGCATTCCTCCCTCTGATCCTTGAGGTAGACCCAATTCCAATGCGGTTTGGGAAGGAACAGAAGCGAAGAGAAATTGTCATGGCAGCAGGCACACAGTGAAGATGCCAGGACTTTTGGAAGAAGAGTTACTTTCCAAAGCTCTTCCATATCTCCAGCTATAAGCTGGAAGTGAATGTACCATGGTGGGCACAGGGTGGTGATAAAGGAGACTCCAAATGCTATGTTATGAAGAAGCTGGAGGCAAAGAGAAGTTCTTGGGCCACAGCACCTCAGACCTTTACAGTTACACAAGCTCCCATGTCCCGGAAGCCTGAACTTTACTTCTTGAAACTTTGCAGAAACATCAGTACCATGTTACCTGGAGTCATTGGGCTTGAAAGCCTTGGGCTTAGACCTCAGCTCTGTCATTCAGCAGCCTGATAATCAGGCCAGGAACTCTGCATAGCTTTTAACCTCCAATTGTAAAATGTAGGATGGCAAACTTGCAAAACCCCTGTTTAGCCCAAAGCCTGGGATATAGTAGCTGCTCAATATAGTTCAGTTCTGACAAGAGATATGAAATTCACAGAGGAGAAAAGACCTACAATGCCCCAGGCAGTCAAGAAGAACTTAGCAGCAAGCAAACTATATACCAAGTACTATATAACCAGAAATTGATTTCATTTTTGTAGCAATTACATTCCTCCCACTTTTAGGATATAATAACAGGCTCAGAGAGGTTAACGAATTCTACCAAACTCATGTTAGTAAACTGCAATTTCAACATTGGGTATGAAACTGGGTTTGATTTCCAAGGATCTTTTCTATCTCAGTCTTTTATTAAAAACATACAGAAATGGGTTAGGGATTTAGCTCAGTGACACAATTCCTGCCTGTCAAGAGTGAGGTCCTGAGTTCAATTCCCAGTTCCCCCATTATAGTTTATGTCTAGTTGTCCCCCACCAAAGCCTCATGCAGTCTTTGGGCCGCTGTTCAAACTCCTTCTAAAGTTTGTGATTAAATCATGATCTAAAGCAAGGATTATGGGTGTGAGTGCTACATCCCCCAACTTCGGCTGCCACCCTCCTGTACAGAGTCTGAATACAGTATAAGGGAGGGGAGAGGCTTGCGAGCTCCTGCAGCTACTACTCCTCCCTTTCCTCTTTGCTCTTTTTCACCACGATGAACTTCTGCCTTCTGCCATGTGCCACTCTGCGTTGGAGCCAGCCAAGTATGGTCTGAAACCTCCACAAGCTGTGAGCTCAATAAACCTTTCCTTCCTTAATGCTGGGTGTCAGGTATTTTGTTCCAGCCATGAGAGAAAAGTAACTAAGATACCCCCCCAATAAAAAAAATAAAGAAACACTGAAAGAATAATTCAATAAACATCCACATTATCCTTCATTTGGATTCAACAATTAACATAATTCCACATTTACTATGATTTCTCTAGATATAGACACATTTTGAACTCCTGGAGGGTAAAGTACAGCCATAACGGCTTTCCACCCTGTTGTGGAGTGAATACTGAGTCTTCCTGTCTATATGGTGAAGGCCTACCCTCAGTGGCAGATGGAGACGGGGGTCTAGGGAGAGTGGGTATATTTAGACGAGTAGTCACAGTGAGATTAGTGTCCTAATAAGAACAGACATCAGAGAGCTTGATCCTGAAAGCACGATCCAAAGGAAAGCCCATGTAAGGACACAACAAAAAAGTAGCGCTCTGAGGCTAGGCATGTTATTCTTTCTCAAGATCCTGAGTTTGATCACCAGTACTGAGGGTTGGGGGTAGTGTGGCAGCCATAGTGCCCTCTGCAAGCCAGGAAGAGCCCTCACCACAATTCCAGCGTACTAGATGGTGACACTCTGATCTCAAACTTTTAGTATCCAGAACAGTAAGAAAATAAACTTCCCCTATATACTGTGGGTATCTTCTTCTTCTGACAGGCCCAGCATTTAATCCCTGGGCCCCTGAGCCTGCTTGCTGCGCTTTAATCCGCTGAGCTATTTGGCCAGCTCTTACATTGTTTTGGAAGGGGCCAGAATTCCACACAGGAGAAGCTGCCTACACTTAGGGAGACATCTATCTAGGGCAAGCAATGCTAAGTAAGTTGCAGCTCTTGATTAAAGTGGTAGATGGGACCTGCTCCTAAGTCCTAGGCAGGTATTCGTCTCAGTGTCCGTTCCTTACACTCATGAAGCCAGCAGCGACCTCCGCTGCAAGGCACACCGCTGGAGAGGCCCTCTCCTGCACCTCACGGCCCACCCCCTTGTAGCTCCGCCCCAGCCCGTTCTGGCTGTCAGGAACCGCCCATCACAGAGCGATCGGAACGGATAGCGTGGGGCAAGCTGCTCCTCCTCGCCCGCCCGGACCCTGAATCCCGAAGCACCAGGCGTTCTCGAGGACGCTGTTCTCCGTGGGTTTCCGGTCTCACGCTGCCACTGCCGTCAGACCGGAATTCCCGGTGCCGCCGCTGTCGCCATAAGTGTGCGGATCTTTGCTGCAGCCATGGGCATCTTGGAGAAGATCTCGGAGATCGAAAAGGAGATTGCTCGGACGCAGAAGAACAAGGGTGAGGGCCGTGTCGGCGGGGCCGTCCTTTCTTCCAGCCTCAGTTTTCCTGTCTGTAAAATGGGGGAATGGCCTCAGCGCTGCAGCTGGAGCCGGCTCCGACGCTGCAGAGAAGTGCTAGGGCTTCACAGGGCGTCTGAGGCAGGGTCAGGCAGGAGCAGGCCCCAACACCCCGGTCTGGAGCTGAGGATACAGCTCAGTGGCGCAGTGCCAGCCTGGCAAGCACAAGGTCTTGAGTTCGATTCCCAGTATCCCAAAAAACTAAAAAAGCACTCTGGCCTGACTCACACCTGATGGCGCAGAGAAATACCACTTCACAAAGCAAATAACTGATACAGAATGAGGGAGGGCCACTGTTCAAACCCCTGTTTCCTAGTGTCAGGGCCTGAGGAGTTGATGCTCTCCCCATGTGTGCTTGAAAGGGCAGGAGACTTCACCGAAACTGCTGGCTGGGAGCCTTGGAAGTGGTGTGAAGGGAATCGGGACTTTGGAATCTGGAAGGCCTGTGTTTGAATCTTAGTTGCGCCACGTATCTGTTAATGAAGCTTTAGGAAGTCGTCTCATCTCGTGGAGCCTCAGTGTCTTCATCTGCACATGAGGATAAGAACTTCTGCCCCAGCTTAGTGCACAGCTAAGTCAGATGGCGTTTCCAGAGCCCGGGGCCAAGGAGGAGCATTCCGTGTTTTAAAGTTCTCCCTCTAGCATAGATGACACAGAAGGAAGCATCATGTTTAGGGTTCACGTTTTCTGGACTGGATAGGAAGGTACGGGAAAAGTAGCGGCGCTGCCAAGAGGTGGTTGTTGGAAAGGGGTCCCAAGCAGGGTGTTGCTGTGGCAATCACAGGCCGT
This sequence comes from Ctenomys sociabilis, assembly GCA_004027165.1. Classification (NCBI taxonomy): domain Eukaryota; kingdom Metazoa; phylum Chordata; class Mammalia; order Rodentia; family Ctenomyidae; genus Ctenomys; species Ctenomys sociabilis. Next base: position 115,565 of record PVKA01001496.1, read on the forward strand.
GTTCCTAGGACAGTAACATCAGGATCAGGAAGGCAGTGTGAAGTAAGGGTTAGGAACGCCTGACCAGTCCCGTGGGTCTCAGGCCTGCATACGCAGGGAGGAAACAAGATGATCACAGCCTCTGCTCTCCCTGTGCTCCATAGAGGTGGGAGGCTGAAAAGGTGGGGCTTCCAAGGTGCCTTCTGTGAATTTTTCCTGAACTTTTCCCAGTGCTAGGTATGTAGTAAGAGCAGGGAATGCAGCAGATACACCTCTGCCCTCACATAGCTGACTTTCACGGCACCAGCTTCTAAACTAGTAATCAAATAAACAAGATAATTTCACCTAGCAGTAAATGTTATCAGCACAGACCCAGGTGCTATAATAGTGGAGGGCGGGGGGTGAAGGCTGGGATTGGGCCTCTAGGTAGAGTGATAGAGAAGACCTCTGTGAAGATGGTGCTTCTGAACTGAGATATGAGGAAGGAGGCACTGGCCTTGCAAATATCTGGGACAAGATTTTTCTTGGCAGAACTAATGCAAAGGCCCTTAGGAACAAATCATGGCATGTTTAAGGATCAGAAGTTCTAGGGCATGGATGTATGAGAGAAGAGGAACCAATCATGCAGGCCAGGGGAAGGACTGTGTCCTGTGCTTAGGGACAGGTTGAGGGTGTTGGGGGGGGGCTAGTCCTAATTTGTTTTAAAACTTCCCTCTGAAAGCTGGGTGTGGTGGTGCACACCTGTAATCCCAGCACTCAGGAGGCTGAGGCAGGGGAATTGCCACAGGTTCAAGGCCAGTATGGGTTATGTAGTGGATTTAAAACCAGCATGAACTGCACAGTAAGAACCCTGTGTGAAAAAAGAAAAGGAAAAAGTTCCCTCTGGCTGTTGTATGGAGTGTCATTTCTGAGACCTAAAGAAAGTAGCTGAGAAGCCCAGGGGAAGCTAGAGATGCGTGGTGGCTGTGGCCGTTGTACACAAAGGGTATGCGAACATGAGTAAGCCCTCAGCCTTCACCTTAGAAATATTCAGAGTTGCCGGGCGTGGTGGCGCAGGCCTGTAATCCCAGCACTCGGGAGGCTGAGGCAGGAGGATTGTTGTGAGTTCGAGACCAGCCTAAGCTACAAAGTGAGTTTAAGGCCAGCCTGAACTGCATAGTGAGACCCTGTCTCAAAAACACAAAAAGAAAAGAAACAAACAAACAAAAAAAAAGAAATACTCAGAGTTTATGAGCTGGAATGCCAAAAAAAGGATAGTAAGAACCTGCGTTGACCATTTTTCTCCCTGCCATCACTCATTCTCTTACCAAAATATATGCTAAATGCTGAATTGAGGAAGTTGGGATTACTAAACAAGATACATAGTTTCAAGTGGAGGTAAGAGCTTGGAAGAGAATAAACAGGGCCTTGAGAGAAGGCCTGAGCAGGACAGGGCTTTACTACAGGTAATAACAATAGCCAGTTTTTATTGGGTGCTTACCCTGTGCTAAGTCTTGCAGAAATTTGATGTCATTAACACTGCTGACATCCCCACTTTGCAGGTTAAGAAACTAACACAGGAAGAGTAAACAACTTTTGCTAAGAAAAACACTTAGAAATGGCCTGGTGGGATTTCCACGCAGGTTCTCAATCTCCAATGACACTGTCCCTCCTATCATATGACCCCCCCTCCCCTGACTGGGTAGCAAAAGCCTCTTTAAAGAGGCAGTATTTGCACTCTGGGAAGATCAGTTAAGGTACAGGATTAGCTGGTTCAAAAGTCCCAGTGCAGGAATGAGATCAGCTTATACATGAAAGAAAGAAAGTCACTTTGTCTAGAATATAGTGGAGAGGTTGGAGAAGGCAGGGGCCAGGTCATAATGAGTTCTGATTCTCAATCTCAACAACAGTCCTTTTATTGTGAAGATTTTATGACATCTAAAGATTAAATTCTCCACCATCATTATTCTGAGAGGCTAAGACAGGAGGATCAAAAGTTTGAGCACTGGGCTGGGGAGATAGCTCAGTAGAATATATTTGTTTATATTTTAAAACTTTTATTTGTTTATTTGATACAGGATCTCATTACACAGCTCAGACTCGTAGTGATCCTCCTGTCTCAGCCTCCCTGGCACTAGGATTACAGGTGTGCACCACCATGCCCGGTTTCCATGGCCAGTCAGCATGCCCAGAGTTCCCAGGCCTGCACAGCATGTCGAACCCAGATCCTTGCACTTGCCAGGCAGATGCTTAGACTGCCAAGCCATCTCCCTAGCCCTTTATTTTATTTATTTATTTTTTGAAATAGGGTTTCATGATGTAGCCCAGGCTGGCCTCGACCTTGTGCCAATTCTGCCCCCACCTCCCAAGTACTGGGATTATAGGCATGTACCACCATGCTTAGTTAAGAAAAACTAATTTATGATTTTAAAAAATTGTGTTTATTTCATGATGTCAGTGCTGGGGGCTGTGAAGAAACAAGAAATTTACGAAGAAGCAGTGAAATGTACACAGCTTTAGAAGCACAGGGGATGTGGCTACCATGGTTCAGAGCAGCATGGGGAGTTTTGCTGGCCACTCAGATGTCCTGTGAGAGGCATGGCTGTGGCAGCCTGGCGTCTCAGGGTGGTAGAATTCAAGCAGACTGTGATACTGCCCTTCACTGTACACAGTAGTTGCATTCCTAAGAATTTCAGAGCCTCTTAATATTGCAAAAAATGCTCTGCATTATGTTATAGGCCCCAGAAAACCTAACCCAAGTTTTCTCCCTGTGGATGTCTCTGGAACATGACAAGTCATATGGAACCCATGAAATTCTTACCTGTTTAGGTCAGATCCACAGCTGTAGAACAGGGCTAGCCTCCCTATTCCCTGCCTTATAGATGCCAACACCAACTTCATTATCAGAGTAAACAGAATACACCCTCCAAATTTCCAGGATTCCCCCAGGGTGTGGTGCTGCCCCACTGCAAAACCATTGACCTGGGTGGTAAGATGTCAACCAGGAGGAGACCTTATTCTGAAGCAAGAAGCTATGTGTTTTGGGGGTCATTTCAAGCAGAGGAGTAGTTTTTTTTTCTTTCTTGGTCCCTTTAACAGTGATGGCTGTGTGATTCTGACGTTCCTGGCCAACACTTGACATGTGTCGGGTCCCCGCCAGACCTTCCAAACTTGGCTACCTGGACATTTACCTTCTGTCTTATGTTCTTTAGCTACTGAGTATCACCTGGGCCTGCTGAAAGCAAAACTCGCCAAGTATCGGGCCCAGCTCCTGGAACCATCCAAATCAGCCACATCCAAAGGAGAGGGCTTCGATGTCATGAAGTCAGGTGATGCTCGTGTGGCACTGATTGGATTTCCCTCTGTGGGTAAGGTCAGTGATGGTCATTGTGGGCTTTCCAGATATGGATTTCCCTCTATGGGTAAGGTTAGTGATGGTCATTGTGGGCTTTCCAGATATGGATTTCCCTCTGTGGGTAAGGTCAGTGATGGTCATTGTGGGCTTTCCAGATACCCCCCTCACTGTCTTTTTGGATTAGTTCCAGGGCCAGAGAAGACCCACCTCTTTCTGGATCAGGTTTTGCCCTTACATCATCCTAACCCAGAGAGCGTGTTTCCCTCCTACTGGCAGGAATAGCTCCATTCAATCTTGCAACTTAAGTTTAATGAATGTGAAGCTTGTGCCAAGAATTATGCCCAGTTCTGGAGATGCAGAGGGGAATAAGAGCAGAATTCTGCCTCTGCCTACACAGAACTCTAGTTCTCTAAGAGAAAAGGCAGTAAGCAAACCAAAACCAGGGCTGGCAGACAAGCAAGATCCTATGAATTATATGAGGCTCTGGGAAGGCTTCTTTAATAAGTGACTGTTTTGAGCAGAGTTCAGGGCATTTTCAGGGCTCTGGTGAGAACCTTCTGGGCAGAAGGAACAATGAAGACCGAGGCTCTAGTAGGGAGTTTGTCTGGCATTTGGGGTTGGGGTTGGGGTCAGGGCAGTTGGGTCTGCAGGAGCATAGGGAGAACAAGGAAGACAAGTTCAAGAAGACAGGGCCTTGGAACTATCAGACTGGCTTGGAATGAATCACTGCAGAGATTTTCCTCAATTTCTTTCTTTCTTTTTTTTAAAAATATATTTAGTACAGGGTCCCACTACACAAATCGGACTCAGTGATCCCCATGTTTTCAGCCTCCCAAGTGTTGGGATTACAGGCACGCACCACCACACACAGTCTCAGTCACCCTCTCAGTGCACCCCACAGCTTGCGGTGCCAGAGATCAAACCCAGGTCCCTGCCCTCTGCTTAAGCAGGCATTGTAGGCCACTGAACTATAACCAGCCCGATCCTCCTGTATTCAGCCTCCCCAGTGCTGGGATTGCAGGGATCCACTACCAGGACTGGACTCGTTAGCTGGCTCAGCACCCCCCAGGGGCAGGGACAGCAAAGCATATAGAGCTCCTCAGTTTCTTTTGAGAGCTTTTCAGTTTTGTTAAAATCCATATTTAGGGGCCAGGGAGATGGCTCAGTGGAATAAGCACTTCCCTGGCAAGCGCAAGGGCCTGAGTTCAATCCCCGGTTCCATACAAAAAAAAAAATCCATATTATTTATTTTTGTGGGAATCCATATTATTTATTTTTGTGGGGAGTAAGCGTCCTTGCAGAGTTTTGAGAAAAAGTCAAAATCAGACTTTTAAAAATAGATTTTAGAATAGTTCTTTATAAAAATAATTACAAATGTAATACAGTGTTCCCACACATCCTATACTTGTTTTCCGTATTGTTAATGTCTTGCACAAGAATAGCAAACGTCACTACTAACTAGCAAACCAGTGGTGAGCTATTGTTACCAACTCATCTATACCTTACTCACATTTCCTTATTTTTACCCCACTATTCCGGATCCCATATCACATTCCGGTATCAAGTCTCACAGACAGTTTCTTAGGCATGCCTTGATTTGATGACCTTGATTCATTTGAGGAGGACTAATGAGGTATGTCTTAGTTACTCTTCTCTCATTGCTGGGACAAGTGCCCAACACTCAAAAGGAAGGAAGGAAAGGTTTTATTTAGCTCACAGTTAATAGAAGTTTCAGTCCATATCCAGCTGGCTCCAAGGCAGAGAAGCACATGGCAGAGAGCAGCAGTTCATGGTGGCAGAACAGCAACAACAAAGAGCAATCGCTACAGAAAGTCTGTCTCTCTGTTATATTACATTCAGGTTCTCTGCCCCAGGCTGGAGGAAGTGCTCACACCCATAATCCCAGCAGTACTAAAACCCAGCCTTGGATCACGCATAATCCCAGTGGATCTTGAGTTAATCACAAACTCTAGAAGAACCTACCCCATGACATGAGGCTTTGGGGGGACAACTAGACACAAACCATAAGAAGGTATTTTGTAGAAAACCCCTCAATGGAGGTTTGGGTGATATTTTTCTGGTGCTTAGATTGAGGTTCTTGGTTAGGGAGGAGCCCTCATAGGTCAGGTGTGATTTATTATTGCACCATAGTAAGTGTACAAAACTGTCAAGAGGATTCTTTACTGTTGGACTTTGACCTGACCACCTGGCCAATGTCATGTGTATTGGGCTTCTGTCCTGCAGTTTCTCCTTTTTCCTCCTCTTAACCACATAGTATCCTTTGGAGGGGATCAGGATGTGGAGCCCACTCTTGGAATGATCTGGTGTCAGAACCTCCTGCTTCAGGGGAGAGCTACATAAATTAATTTGTAATTTTGCTGGTGGAAGACTTTTTTTTCTTTTGTTCCATTTACTTGGCTTTGTTGTTTGTTACTTCTTTTTTTTTTTTCTTTCAGATTTCCTTTTGGCAGAATCAGGGATTGAACTCAGGCCCTTGTGCTTGCCAGGGAAGTGCTTATTCCACTGAGTTATCTCCCTGGCCCCCGTTTGTTACTTCTGGTGCTGAAGATAGAACTTAGGCCCTTGTGCATACTGACCCTAAGCTCTACCACTGCTCTGTTCCCTTAGCCCCACATTTTTTTGTTTTATTTAGTCATTGCTATTTTTATGTACAGGTGTGGTGTGTATATTTATATTATACTTTAATCCCATACCTTATTCTTTTTATTTTTTTTTTATGAGCAGAATATATTTATTGAGGGAAAGCTCCTGTCCAAGAGAGGGACAGGAGGGGGGCCTGAGTGGGTAGTTCCCCCCCATACTTTTTTATTTATTTATTTTTGTGGTCCTGGGGGTAGAACCTGGCAAGCGTTCTGCCATGGAGTCACATCCCCAGCCTGGCTTCTTTGATGTACTCTCATCATTGTGTTTTTCATAGCACGTCCTCATTGTCACTACAAGATGTTTAAAGCTCATCTTATCTGTTCCCAGCCCTCTCTCTCAGTTCTCCAGGGCCAGGGTTCCTTTAATTGGAAAATGATATTGAAACGAAGATCTGGGTGGTGACTTACTTTTTAACAGAATCACTGGGTTCATTGCATTAACAGACAGCAATTGGACAAGGTGAATGGAAAGGCCAGTGATGAGACTGCCCAAATGCAGGCTAAAGGAGAAATAGCTGCGCTTATAACATGTGCTAGGCAGCTTATGAGCAAACTCACTATGAACAACTTTTGGAGGGGTTTGGCACAGGGGAGAGGGGCAATGGAGGCCATTTCTCAAGTACATGTTGCAGACTAGGTAGTTTCCTTTAATTTTACCTACTGCTTGTGTAACTGGTATGCATATCAAAGAGAGATTGATAGAAGCTGCTGTAGTTATCAACGACTGCCCCTTGGGACTCTCCCAGGAGACTGGGACAAGATTCCTCAGTGCAGTGACCTTTTTTATCTCCTAGTCCACCTTCCTGAGTCTGATGACCTCCACGGCCAGTGAAGCTGCCTCCTATGAGTTCACCACTCTGACGTGTATCCCTGGGGTCATTGAAGTAAGTGGGTATGCTGGGCCTCAAAAGGTGAGCGAGTGTGTGTCTGGATTTGTGCAGATACTTGTCATGTGAGCAAGTTTTAGGATGTGTGTCCTGTGTGGAGTAGGCTCTGAGGAGCCTACCTGGGCATGGAGCCTTGCTTTATTCCAGAAGGTTGGGCCAGCATATGGCAGTTCTGCAGGTATCTCTGTGTTCTACTCCCCCTTCCCAGCTGGGTCCTTCTGTCTCCTTTAATGCCCCCACGCCTTGTGTAAGTGATATGTAGCTTGAACCTACACCCAAGCTTTGGGCTGTATGTGTGTGCTATGGCCTTGAGTCTCCCTGTGAGATTTATTTTTGAGGGGTTTTCCATCAGCGATGAGTGCTATGGAGCAGGAAGATGCAAGAGCCCTCCCCACATGCTCCTCAGCTCCTAGGCCGTGGTCTGTGCTGGGCGGAGGTGGTGATGAGGCTTCACTGGGCCACAGTTGGCACCTACCTTTCCCATTTCCCTTTGTAGGGCATCTACAAAGCCCTGGAGATATGTCCTAGATCCAGCAGGCCCTTCACAGAGGAGGCTCAGCCTTGTCTTACCCTCTTCTCTTCTGCTTCCTAGTACAAAGGTGCCAATATCCAACTCCTGGACCTTCCTGGAATCATTGAAGGCGCTGCACAAGGTGGGAGGCAGGGCAGGCAGGGGGACTGACTGGAACTTTGTCACCGACTATTGACACTGGGCATGACTCTCATGGCTATGACTCTGATTCCTGATTCCATTACTTCCTTTTCCAGAAAGCACAGACTCAATTTCAGATGCTGACATTATACTAGTTTTGTGATTTTGGGCAAGGGATTGAGTATCTCTGCACCAAACTTCAGTTTCTTTACCTGTGAAATGGGCAAGCTAATAGTGAATTTGCAGCATAGTCATGAAAATTAAGTGGGGGAAATGGTCAAGGTATATCTAGACTGAGCTTGCTAAAAGGAAGGGACAGGACAAAATATCCGTTATTATCCTGTTAAGATGATAACTTCTAAAACAAGTGCTCATGAGTAAAATAATTTCTGAATTGAAGCATACCAAGAAAATCACAGTATAGGGGTTACATGTTGCCCAGACCCTGGTGTATTAAAAGGACAGAGATGACAATAGTCTGAGGTGTTATGGCTGTCTGAGGGTCACATGGGTATTTCTGTGTAGCTGTACCTTACAGAAGTGTAACTAACTCCTTTTATCTGTCCAGGGAAAGGTCGGGGCCGGCAGGTGATCGCTGTGGCACGCACTGCTGATGTTGTCATCATGATGCTTGATGCCACCAAGGGAGAGGTGCAGAGGTCTGCTTGGTGGGGCGGGGTGTAGGCTCACATGTGTAGGGAGTGCCCACACATCCCTGAGCTCCTGGTGGGTGGTCTGTGAGTGACTGGCCCTCACTTGTGGGGTACTGAGTACCCTCGAGCTGCTCGTCACCACTGAGCTGGGACCATACTCTTCTGACTGTCCAGCCAACACAAAGACAGCTGGGGCTGGGGGGGAGGGTCAAGGAACATGGCCTTCTTCTGGCACCTACTGAAGAAATCTGGGTACCCTAAGAGTCTACACCCAGGAGACAGAAGCATCGGGCCTCCCTATACCTGCCAGTGAAGGCTCATGCCAGCCTGCCTCTACACCAGTAGGCTCACGAGGTGTCTGGAAGCCAAGCCAGCATCTCCCCTGTTTACCCCATGGGAGCTTGTACTAAGCCTGTGAGTGACAAGTAAACCCAATCAACCTCCTCTTGACAGGGCTTGAGGCTCCACTACAGCTTTGGGGAAGATTGAGAAAGAATGTCCCTGGGCTGTTATGAAGGGAGGAAAAAGGGAATTGGTCTCCATTGGGGTAGGCCGGGGTGATGGGACTGTATAGCCTTCTGTGGGACAGCGGGTAAGGGGTTTGTGGTCCTGTGTTTAGGTCTCTGCTGGAGAAAGAGCTAGAGTCGGTGGGCATCCGCCTCAATAAGCACAAGCCCAACATCTATTTCAAGGTAAGTTATCCCTGACCAGTGCTATGTAGCTTTAGGACTCCGTGGCTTCCTTGAAGACTCTGGGACTGTCATTGCTGCCCCTTTGTCACCAGAGGAATCTCCCTGTTCCTCTCCTGCTCTAGCCCAAGAAAGGTGGAGGCATCTCCTTTAACTCAACAGTCACATTGACCCAGTGCTCAGAGAAGCTGGTGCAGCTCATCCTGCATGAGTACAGTATCCTTCCTGAAGAGGCAGGGGACCTGACTTAGGAAGTCATGTGGCCTGCAGCCCAGGGGCTCCTGTGCCATCTCAGCAACCAAGAGAGAAAAGCTGTGGCCTGGCTACACAAGACTTTCTGAGCTGCAGCCATGCACCTCATGTGATTCCCTGGCTCTTCATTCTAGACACTAGTTAGGTCACCAAGTAGGTGTGAGCCCTGGAAGACCAGAGGTATACAGACAGCCATCAGAGGAAATGCATGTATAGAACAGGTGGCATCAACCAGCTTTCACAAAGTGCTCTGGGTATGAAACTGGGGGCTATGTGGAAGTGCTTTGGGAATTCTAGAAATACATTTTCTCTGTCCAACAGATTTAAATTGTTGGCTGAAACTTCTATATGTTGTGATTCAGGAACTGGGAAATGAGAGTGGTCCTCACAGTTTAAAATTTTGTAAAACCTTGCAAGTCGATTATGGCCTCAGGCTCCTCCAGTCTGCTTATTTCTTGTGTGACTCTTTGGGGCCTTTGGTGAAGAGCAGCAGAGGCTTCTGGTGCACAGGTTGCCCTTAATCTGAGCCCTCAGAGATCTTCAATGCAGAAGTGCTTTTCCGAGAAGACTGCTCCCCAGATGAGTTCATCGATGTGATTGTGGGCAACCGGGTGTACATGCCTTGCCTGTATGTAAGTGGTACTGCCACGCATGGTGCCAGTGCGGGAGAGGTGCTGTGACTCCAGGCTTCTCCTGTGAATGCATATGCTGAGCTCCCATGAGCCTGATGGTGGGACCCCTCTGTCCTTGCCCCAGCCAGGCTTCTGAGAGGAGCAGAGAGAGCCAAAGGCTCTTCTATCCCTTCCCTCTGCTTCAGTGTTTTCTGGGTCCTGCAGACATGGAATGCTGTAAACCAGGTTCCAGCCTGCCTTTCCTCCTAGGGGTCTAGCTACCCCTTCGTCCTTTCTAGTCTTGAATCAGGGGAGGGAGGCCTCATGTTCCCCCAGCCTCTGGTCTCCTGACTACTCTCTGTAGTAGGATGTCCTATCTTAGGAGGTCTCATGGGCAAGTATGGCCCTGTGAAGCCCTGTCCTGGACTTCTCTGATCCTCCTCTGATCCTGACTCACCTCTGCCTTTTCAACCTCAGGTGTATAACAAAATCGACCAAATCTCTATGGAAGAAGTAGACCGCCTGGCACGCAAACCCAACAGTGTGGTCATCAGGTGAGGCACTGGCATCCTGCTGCCCTGCTGTCCTGTTTTCTGAGCCCAGAAGATAGGCCTCTTGGTCACCTCAGCTGGGAGGGACAAAGCCAGCCACTTCTAGCTGCATGTGACCTCACGAAGTGCACCCAATGTCTCCCCTCAGGGAAGCCCCTCTGTTCATGAAGCCCTAGAAATGCTGCAGGAAAGGTACCCAGTAGCTGCTGATGCCATTAGCCTTTCTGTAGTGTCTGGTGGGGTCTATCTAGTTAAGAATTCAGAGGATTTCAACACAAAGGCTGGATGGTTAAGAGGCTTTTAAGCTTTGTAGTGAACCACAGTCTCTTAGGAAGCCCCATGTATGATGGCCTTTCCTGGTGCTTTGTAAGCTGTGGCTTCTCTCTGACCACAACTCAGAGGAAAAAGGGAACTAAGCTCTCATATGTGTGTGTGGGTTGTCTCCCTGTTTCCTGCACTTCATTGCTGGGTGGGATTGGGGATGTTGCCCTTCCTGCCTGTGCTCTGGCCCATAGCTATTACACTTCCCACCCACCACCACTCTGTGAAACTGCTCCTGGGATAGACTGAATACTCTGTTTTTCTGGTTTCTTGGCTCAACTCTGCCACTTCCCAGCAAGTCCTAATTTGCAGGAACAGGATACTATGGGGCAAAGTGGGGGTGGTTTGTACAAATGATAGGTGAAGACTATTGCCTGGGTGTTAACAGCCACAGCTAAGAGCAGTATCCCTCCCCAGGGCAGCCTCAGCTCCTCTTCTGCCTTCTGCTTCCTGGGCCCCTTGTGATGCCTGAGGACATGTTTGTCCTCAGAGCAGGAAGAGCATGGACACTACTTGCTTATGCTCACAAGAACTCTTCCAGAGGTCCCATTCAGTCTCACAGTGCTGAATCAAGTTAGGGGCTACCCATGTTTGGCTGTCGCCAGCAACTGGGTCTCTTCCTCTTCATGCTAGAGACCCTATGTGTTTCCCTGGCCCTCACAGCCTCTCTCCTTACTGGAAGGAATCATTGGCCTGACCCATTTCCCCATCACAGGCCCAGGTACTGTGGGCACTCCATAGAGCCCAGTCGTACTGCCCCTAGCAGAAATGTAGGACATAACTGTCACAGGTGACCAGAAGTAATGGTGGATGAAGCATTCAGCTGCCATCAGGATAACAGGTTTTTCCTCATGGGTATTAGTGGGACCACACTAGCCTTTGATGCCTGTGCCTGGCCATGGAGGTCATCCTTTATAACAGTGAGAAGCAGAAACCATGTCCTTTTTCCCTGTAGCTGCGGCATGAAGCTGAACCTGGATTATCTGCTGGAGATGCTCTGGGAGTACTTAGCCCTGACCTGCATCTATACTAAGAAGAGAGGACGTGAGTCAGCTAGGATCCCACTCAAGAAATGGCTGAGTGTAGCCCTCTCTAGAGAGTTGCCAGCTTGTGTACAGCACTCTGAGATCTGGCCCAGCTTGCCTGTGAATACATGGTGCTACTCTCTCTTGCCAAGGCTGGTGGAGACTTCAGATTGAGACCTATGGCAGGGAATACCGAGTGATTGACTTCTGATCTTGAGGCTGCCCTGGGTTCCTCCACTGGCCTTAGCAGCCCCTGGTCTGCTGACCTCTCTCTGCAGTAGGAGACCCTGTATCAGAAGCTTTAGAAAGGTTTTCCATGTCCACATCTCATGTAGACATATTCTGCCAGGCCCCAGGGACCCAGCTTCTGAGTTCTGGGCAGTTTCTGTCAACCTTTACCTACACAGTAAGGGAAGAGTTATGGATGCCCCACCTAAGCTCCAGCAGCCACTCTTTTATACCCATTCGGCCCAGATGGTCCAGGTGTTTCCATAGGTGCTGTTATAGCCGACAGAGTGGCAAGCATGCAAGTTCTGGACTTTGTTTTTTTTTTTTTTTTGTTTTAGGTTTTTCTTTTCTTTTTTCTTTGCAGAACTGGGGATTGAACTCAGGCCCTTGCAGTTGCCAAGGAAGCACTTATTCTACTGAGCCATCTCCCCGGCCCCTGGCCTCTGGACTTTGGTTTTAATTTTCTGTTGAGGTCAGAGTTGTAGCAGGAAACATAGGAGTTTATCCTCGGGGTATACCAGATAGCAGAGACAAGTTAGACTGAGGACAGATGAGAAAAGAAAGTAAGCAGTGCCCTGTGAAAAGAAATCCCAAAGCAACTCAGGACATGACTGATTGTTGCTTTCTCCCATCTCTTACCCACAGAGAGGCCTGACTTCACAGATGCCATCATTCTCCGTAAAGGGGCTTCTGTAGAGCATGTGGTGAGTTGAGTCCTCCCAAGAGGAGGGCCTGGAATCTCAGGGGACTCTGGAGAATCTGTTTTTCTGGGATCCTCACAGTGGGGCAGGATGGGGCTCTTGGATACTTAAGTGGGCTCTAGAGTCAGGCCAGATTATGTCCATACTACTCCTTCTTTGCTGCATCTCAGGCCTCCATCACTCTTTTGTGAGGTGGGGTGATACTACTTGTCTCCATGAGTAGTTAGAGGGTCATACTGAGTGAGGGCGAGAGTATAAGGCTCTTGGCACACCTGGCACTGGAGTAGTGGTCATGTCACCCTGTACTCCACTTGGGACCTGCAATCTCTGGCCATTCCAGCATTTAGTCCAGGAGAGCCATTGCCCCCAATGTTTTTATGTGGTTAGTCAGCTTGAGTTTCTCCACAGGACCTGGAGCAGTGAGTAGGAGAGACCCTCAGATCTATTTCTACCCTCCTACCTAATGGCAGAACTGGTCAGAGCTCAGAGTTGCTACCTGCTATGTCTCTTCAGACCCTAGCCTAGCCTAGCCCCGCCCCCTGGTTCAGTGTAGCCTTGGCTGCTTCCTGCCCTCATCATACTAATATATGTATGTATGTATGTATGTGTGTTTTTTGAGACAGGGTCTTACAGTGTAGTTAAGGGTGGCCTTGAACTCACTATGTAGCCCAGACTGATTCAAATTCACTGTGATTCTCCTGCCTCAGCCTTCCATGTAATAGGATTATGGGCCTGTCCCACCATGCCTAGCTCTCAGCACACATTTTTTGAGAGTAAACAGTAGACACAGCAGATGTGGGAGGGTGGCACTGGGAGCATACTGGAGTCAGGAAGGCAGGTCACACAGGTATACTGGCTTACTTGTGGAAACCAAGATGGGAGTACCCCCACCTGGGTTCAGTGTAGGCAGGCACTTCTCCCTATCCAAATTCTGTTGCTTGAATGAGCCTATAGGAGCAGGTGATAGCTAGAGCTCAGATGAGGCTTTAGGTCACCAGCCATCTTCCTTAGCTTTTATTTCCTTAGATTTTGTTTTCCTCTAGTCCATTTCTTCTCAGACTGTGTATTTTGGAGACAAGGAATGTTGTAAGGCCCAGCCATCCCTGCTGTCACTCAAGAAAAGCAGTAACCAAGCCTCTGAGCAGGTCTCACACATCCATTCATTTCACAAACCCCGACCAAGGCCTCTGTGCTTGCCTCAAGATACTTAGCCAGATGGGGCCAAAGTCATACATCCTCAAAGCCTAGGCTTGAAATGTAGCAGGCAGGTATGCGACAAGGAAATAGCACTCTCTTGCGTCCTTCAGTCCCTCACAAGAGCTCCATGTTGGAGCCCCTGTTCCACAGGCCTGTTCTGGAACCTTGTAGCTGTAGGATCCACTGCTGGGAGCCCAACAGTCTGTTGGGCTTCTAGCCATTCCTAGGGTCACCTTGTACTTTTGGTAGTTTCATCTTCTCACTCAGGCTTACTGGGAAGCTGCTTGCCCAGTAGGATGTGGGGCTTTAGCCATGTCTCAGAGGAATATTGGACATCAGGAGGGCAATGGTGGAATACATAGTAGGAAAAGAAAACACAAAGGCTCAGAGGCAGCAGTGAGGGTGGAGAATGGACAGGCAGTAGGCCTAGTATGCCAAGACAAAAAGAGGCTGGTGGGGTGGGAAGGGGCTTTGGAAACCTGGCTTAGAACCCAGACTTTGTCCCAGCAAGGCCTTTGGTAATCACCTCTTACCCTACTCACCATCTCCACAGGTTCTTCTTCCCAGGACATTAAGCAGCTCTGGTACCACTGAGTATAAGTAAAAGGCCTTTTCCTGCTCAGGGAGTTACAGCTCAGATGCCGACTGAAGACCCAACATAGATGAGCATCTAAATCTGAAGCCAGGCAACAGTTCCCCCATCCTGCACCTCAGTTTTGTAGTCTAAGCATTGCAGTCCCCACGGCTGTGAGCATGTATCCAACACTAACCGAGGATCCCTTGTGGTGGGAGCTGATGGAGTGCAGCAGTGAAAGCTGCACTTAGTGGGGTCATGGTGAGGAGCCCTGGTGAGGCTGCAGAAGTGCTGGAAGGAATGAGACCTAGTGGGCTCCCAGGAGGGGAGATCTTTCTGTCCCCAACACATCTGTCTTTCTTACAAGCGTGGCCTTTGGGGATGACATTCCATTCTAGATGAGTGAGGGAGATACTCTGCCATGAAAACCATAGAGAGAAAGCTCCATGGAAATGGCTCCTGCTGAAAATACTCAGCTTCAGGTCAGGGACCGTGGAGTGTGGTCCAGCCTGTGGCAAAATATAGAACTCATGTCCTCTTGGCCTCAAGCAGGCACTCACCTACTGCTCCAAAAGCCTTTGTGGTTTCAAAATAATCCAAGTGACTGTGTGACCCTGTTTTTAAAAATTTCACTTGTTTAGGTTAACTTTTGAGAGGAGTAGGCAAGCTGAATGGAAATTTTTTTTTTTTTTTTTTTGTGGAACCAGGGATTGAACTCAGGCCCTTGTGCTTGCCAGGGAAGCACTTATTCCACTGAGCCCTCTCCCTGGCCCTTTTTTTTTTCTCGGAACCAGGGATTGAACTCAGGCCATTGCGCTTGCCAGGGAAGTGCTTACTCTACTGAGCCATCTCCCCAGCCCCAAGCTGAATGGAATTTAAAAACTAATTTGTAGAGGAAAGCTAGACCATCAGTTTTTGGGTGTCTGGGTTTTATTTTTTTGTACTGGTAATCAAACTTGGGGCTTCACTCTTGTCAGGTAGGCACTTGTGCCACTAAGCTACATTCCCAGCCTCATTTTTTTTTTCGTTTTTGTTTTGTTTTGTTTGAGACAGGGTTTTGCTATGTAGCCCAGGCTGGCCTTGAACTTGCAACAGTCCTATTGCTTCAGCCTCTAAAGTGCTGGGATTACAGGCATGCACCATCATGCCCAGCTAGGCAATTTTTATTACACTCTGGTCCAGGAAAATAAAATAAAAGTGTGAGAATTAACTGGCAGGGGGAGACAGATGTCTGTGCTTACACTTATGACTGTTGTTGCTGTGTGTACCTCTTTGGGGCTTTGTCACCCAGAGGACACCATCACCAGGTGGCTTTCCATATATGCTAGGGAGAAGTGTTCCTGCAGACTCAGGTCTATAAGACTTGTGGGCCTGTGGGAAGAGGAGGAATAACTTTCCACAGTCTGCTCCCTGACACCTCCATACAGGTGGCAACCAGGGCCCCACGTTCTGAGGCAATTGCTGATTGCCTCCCTAGGATCTTCTAGTTTCCTGAGTACAGTGGGACTCCTTTGACCTTCATCCCTATCCAGGAATGCTGGGGTTCAGGGTGCAAGAGGAGTGAGGATGTGATGTGCCTCTTCTTTGGGGCTTTGTCACCCAGAGGTGACAAAGAAGCTTCAGGTAACAGCTGGAGCCAGGAGTCGTGACTTCAAGCTGAGAGGTCTCCTGACAACATCCTGGCCCATTCCAAAGGGTCTGTCAGGCTGTGATTCAGATGAGGCAGGCAGAAGGCTGCTGGTTGTGGGAACATTCTCAACTGAGCACCGTGGCTCTGAGCAGACCTGGGAAAAGAAATGCCAGAGCCACCTGCAGTCATGAGGAGCAAGCCACATGCAAGAAGGTGATGTGGCACCCTTGACTCAAGAACCTCCCATGTTCAGCATGCACCTAGGGCTTTGTTTGTACAGCCCAGCACAAGTGCGGTTGTGCAGAGCCTCATTTTCCTGCTTTGTCTCTTGCCTTCCAGTGCCATCGCATTCACCGGTCACTTGCCAGCCAGTTCAAGTACGCCCTGGTGTGGGTGAGTCCTGGCAGGCCTTGGGCCCAACGCAGCCCTTGGGTTAGGGTAACAGTGGGGACTTTGTGCTCTGTGGAACATTCCGACCTCCCCACTTTGGATTCAGGATGGTCAGGATGCTAGAGGTGTCCTGCGTCAGGGCCTGGTGGATTGCCAGTCTGGGACCTCCACTTCCCTCCAGCATTGACCACTTAACTTGCCTCTAGTTTTCTCCAGTCTCAGCTAATCTGGAGGCTGATGTGGCACCTCTGCCCCTGTTCCTGCACAGGGTACCAGCACCAAGTACAGCCCACAGCGGGTAGGCCTAACCCACACCATGGAGCATGAAGATGTCATCCAGATTGTGAAGAAGTAGCAGCCTGATAAGCTGGACTTGTCTCCTGGGGCGCTGGACCCATCAGAACCCACCAAAACCCAAACAGGAAAAATACAACTATGTACACCCCAGAAGGGGGCCCTCCCTTCTCTACTGTTTCTGGACATTCTTCAGTAGGCAGATGATGAAGAGTGTAGAGTGAGCTTGGGGGTCTCAGGCTATGCCAGGGATGTTTCCTGTGAGCTTGGTCCCTCCAATAGGGTCCCTATTCCTACCCCCTTTGGAGACTGAGGAGAGATCAAGTTAGCCACTTACTCCCCCACCAGGGCCTAAAGCTAGTGGCAGACTCAGTACTGGGTGGGAGCTGGGTCTACCTGGATCCCTGAGGGCACTTCACCTCATCTCCTACTGGCTTCTGTGGCACTCGGGGACTTGAGCCCCTGTAATGGGAACTAGGTCATGCTTCACACAGCCTGAGTAGTCCTAAAGTGCCTCCCCTCTTAAGTCCTCCTAGGGCAGTCCTTGCCCAGCACAAAGCCCAGGCCTCTGGCCCTGCACATCCAGGGTAAGGATTGCCAAGTTGGGCTCTATTTTCTCTGTAAGCCCTATGATTTCTGTTCTCTTTTCTGAAATAAAGGATAGAAAATTATTCCTGTCCAGACAGAGGAAAATTTTAAACTTGGACCCTGTTGCCAGGTAGAACAGGAAGGGGGAGGAGGGTAGCAATACACCTGGCCGTCAGAAAGTGGGTGTAGCTTAGGCCTTTGGATGGACCCAAACAGGGTGACTAAGAGGTGAGGTCAGCCCTTGGCCCAAATGTGGGACAGTTCCAGGTTAGCCAGGGGCTGCTAATGCCTGGTATGCCAGCATGGGAAGGATTCACAGGAGACTCTTGTGACTGTTTTGCAATGGCAGGAAGGCTTGCTTCTCTGTGAGTACTTACATTTTCTGTGATGTCAGGCCAGTGGTGGAGGACTCAGCTGTGCTGCCTAAGTACTGCTGCGCCATTTCTCTGTGGGAGCTACAGAAGCATTCAAAACTACACAGCTAGGAGTCCAGAGGATGGGGAAGGCCTTTACAGCAGTTACACCTTTAGAGGTAGAGGGCACAGGCTGTGCCTCTATAGGGAGGGGTAGACGTCTTGGGCCAGGCTAGAACATGGAGGGGTTCCACTGCCTAGCTTTGTGGGCTGTTCCCTGTTGCCATCAGCTGCTCACTCCTTTCCAGAGACAAAACAGGAATAATGGACATCATTAAATATACATAGGGCCAAGCATGATGGGCTGGGCCTCCTCTCCCTCCTGTGATAGAGCTGCTCTGCTCAGCTGGCTGTGTTCCTGGGTCAGACACAGGGCCCCCATCGAAGCGGCATGCAGGCAGGGAACAGGCTACGGGACCCAGGTAAGGGGGCTCAGGACTTCGTGGGTCTGCCACTGATCTCCCAGGTCACAGGGTAGAAGAGGGAAGGGCAGCAGAGCTGAGGACTTTCCCTTATGGTGAGGCCATTTTCTGAGCCACACTACCTTTTTCAGATGTAATGCCCCTTTGATGACTAGCATCCCATGGCAGAAAAATAAGTGCTTGATATCTTACTTGGCAACCCCATCCTGATGGCTTGGTCACAAAGTGCGAAAAGAAGACTTCTTCCAGGGTGACAATCCTCTCCACTCCTGGTGTTAAGAGGTAGAGCCTCAGCCCAGGGAGAGGTCAGGAGGGCCCTGAGCTCACAGAGGATTCAAACCTGTTCCATGCCTCCCAGCCACTGAAAAAGTAACAATGCAGGCAGAATTCTAGGAACCTCAGGTGAGGGCTGAGGTCCGTGGCTACAGCCATATGTTGCTATCCACAGGTGAACTTGAACTTGTTTGTTGGGCTTGTTCTTTGTGTTGGGGCTCAGGCATTTCCATGAATTGTGCCCTGGGATTTCTGGATCTGTGATCAGTGTGGTTGTACTATGTGAGAGGGACTGTTCAGATGTACATGCCCAAGTCAGAAGTGGTGTGGCAGTTTGGTGGCCTTTGGCTTGGAAGCCCTCTGAACAACCTCAGAGGTCCCCAACCCACGCTAACAAGGCAAGGGCTGGGCCCTGCCCCTCTTAACCACCTTGGTCTCATCACTACTTGGTTGGTACCCAAGCAGCAGGGATGTACCAAAGAACAGCCTGGCCTTCAGCTTAGAAAATTCATATGTAAAGAAGCAAAGGGAAAAACACTTGCGTGGCTGTCCAACATCTGTGTAGTCATTCTTCATGTCCCTCCTGTCCAGTTTAGATCTTACAGTTCATCACCTCAGAATCCTCTTCGGGCAAGAAACTCGGAGATCATCTGCCCTCCTCAAGAACTAAGTATCAACCTCACAGCCCCCAAACTGCTTCATGCTCCCCTCTAGCCCTGCCACTCACTTCACCCTCACTTGCTATGGAGTCTTTGACTGAAAACTCACCTTCCTCAACCACCCACACTCATGGAGGAGGCCAGGGCCAGGTCATTTCTGTGTTGTGTCACTGTATCTTTCTCCCTGTGTCACCTGAATTTGTCTACTTGACTTGGTAACTACTTTGTCTTAGCTAAGGTTTACATGGCAGAACACCACAGACCTGGTCAACAACAGAAAGTTCTGAAGACTGGAAGTCTCAGGTCAGTCCTGGCTGGGCTAGTTTCTCCTCAGGCTCTGTCCTTTGCTTCAGATGACTCTTCACTATGCCCTCTATGTGAAGCACAGAGCACCTCTCGCACCTAGGTTAGGAATCCCAGGTGAATGCCCCCCTGCCCCCCACCGGCCACCCTAGGCCATGTTCTCACTTGTCAGACTCCCTATACGCCACCAAGACAGCCTGTGATACTGCATGTTATTAAAACAGTATTGCAGGGCCGAGGAGATAGCTCAGTAGAATAAGCGCTTCCCTGGCAAGTGCGAGGGCCTGAGTTCAATTCCCGGTTCTGCCAAAATAAATAAATAAATAAAATAGTATTGCCTCGTACCCATGCTGAGAGTGGACCTCCCATAGGCTAGGCAAGTGGCTCTACGACTGAGCTGCACCTCTACCTCCAGTGGCCACTTTTAACCCACATTATTGGCTAGTTCAGCATGGCTGACTGTGTCCCCTGCCCTAATTGTACCTAATGCATTGTACCTAATGCATGAGCCAGATCATCCCTGTCCCTTTCCTGGCCAGTTCCCATCTGCTCCTCTGTCTCACTCAGTCTATAGGATGTCTGTCCCTCCAAGTTCCAGGCCTGGGAACAGCCATGTCTGATTTTCTTTGCTGCATTCTGTCTCCATCACCCCAAGCCTGTGTCAGGCAGAAATGCCCCACACCACCCACAGTGCCTCAGAAGATATTCTCTGACTTGTCTGGCTGCACCAAGCCAAGTCCCCTGACACTTCTCACCCAGCCCCTCCTACTCCTCAAGGGCCAGCCTGTTGAACCTCGCTCTGAATATATCCACTGTGTTCCACCACTGCCCTATCCCAGCTAAGCTGCATGGTGCAGCTCCTCCCCTAACTTCTTGCCGTAATTGAAGAAAGGTTTGCTATGCCTCTTCACAAGAAAGCAAATTAAGGCAGTAGTTAAAAGTACACTCAAGCCAGACTGCGCTCAAATCCAGTTTCTAGCTGTGTGGCCTCAGGCCATTTACTGAACTTCTCTGAGCCTATTCTCAACTGTAAAATGAGAAGGATAATTGCACTTGGGATTGCAATGAAAGCTGACTGAACTCTATCCTGGGGTTCTGGACCCTGGCCCTACAGCCAAAGTCACCATCACATCCTTGTTATGGACTCCTGGCCAAGTGATAGAACCTCTAAGATCTTCATAAGATTGGAAGAACTCCAATCTCATATGTGAAAAATCTAGTGAGATATTCCATTGCCTTGCCTAACGCATAGAAACTCTTGGCAGTGTTGGTTATTATTTCTTCTAAAATGCAAATCTGGTCACAACACACTTAAAAGGTTGTAACCTTCTGTGGCTCCCCACTATTCAGAGAGACCAAAGTTCTGTGCCAAACCCCACAGCCATGGGGGCTAGTTCCTGCCTGCTGCCTCACCTTCTACACACCTGTTCTAGTCATAGGACTTTTCTTTAAGCCCCTCTCACCACCTGGTCTTTGTACATGCTTTTCCATCTACTTGGAACACTGCCCCCTCTTCTGAGTGGTTAACTCTCACCCAAACCTTCAGATCTCAGCTCAGGGCCACCTTCTTAGGGGAGTCTTTCTGGACTTCCAGTGTGGTGTTGACTCACCTAGGGTCATGCCTTAACTTCTGGATGATGTAGCTCTTCGCTTAAGGTCTGTGACCTTGGGAACTCAGGGCAGAGACCATGTCTTGCTCTACTCAAATCCTTGAGACCTCCTAGCACTCAGTGCAGTGTTTGTTTGGCACGTGATAGTTACACAGCCAATATCTGAGGGATGAATGAGTGAGAGACTTGCTCCTGATACTTCTCAGCACCCACAAGGCTAGAACCTGTATAGGAGGGGGAGCCCCAACCATCACCAGAAAAAAGAGAAGGCCTTGCTTGCTGCTACCTTAAGCCTCAGAGACCAGGATAGGTTAGTGGGCAGGCCCTGATGCTAGCAGCCCCCAGACCACCTTCCAGAGGACTGAAGGCAGTGTCCTGTCATAACAAGCCAGCCAGCAATAAACTTGCTTTCTTTATCTGTTAAGGTTCCTGTTAGCCTGAGGAAGAGGAGGCACCAGTAGAAGAGAGAAAAGCTTAAAAGCTATACAACTGGCCTCAGAGTCAGATCCAGGGAAGGAATGAAACCCTACCCAGAGCTCTAGGCTGCCCAGCTCCACAGCCCCTGAATTTCCATCTCAGTACATTTTGCACTGCTTCTGTGAGCATGTTTGGACAGTGGGGCTTCAAAGCAGAAGGATTCCTATTTGAGGGTTCAAGGCAGGACTTAGGCTAGCATGGCTGCTCTCAGTGTCTCTTGGGCAAACATCAGGCAGCCAGGGACAGGTGCAGATGCCTCTGGGAGGTTTGTGAAACTCAAGAAGCAACCCTGACTTCCTTCTGCACCCGTTTCCTCAAATGTTGCATGGAGATGGTGCTGGCTTGGGGCGGGACTCTGATTTCAGGTCCTGACATTCTTTCAGGGTTCCTGTCTCCACTTTTCTCATTTTTTGTTTTTATTTTCCACTTTCTTCTTTAAGTGCTACTTTTTTATATGTTCATTTGAATCAAAACACATTTGTATGATTTTAAAATCAAATGGATATAAAAGGTTTGCATTAAGATTGCCAATTGCATTAATTTCTTACATATTTTCAGGGTTTTTTTTTTTTTTGTATTTTTTAGGGAAAGGGTCTACAAGGTGTTGAGGGTCTCACTACTAGATGGGAATCATAGTGATCAACCTATTTACAGCCTCCCAAGAGCTGGGATTATAGCCAGGCGTGGTGGCGCATGCCTGTAATCCCAGCACTCGGGAAGTGGAGGGAGGATGGATTGTTGTGAGTTCAAAACCAGCCTGAGCTACAAAGTGAGTTTAAGGCCAGCCTGAACTGCATAGTGAGACCCTGTCTCAAAAAAAACAAAAACAAAAACTGGGATTACAGGCACCTGCCACCATGCTGTTTCAATTGTGGCTCAGCATGCCCTGGGGGCAGGGCCGGCAAGGCAGGCCCAGGGATTGAACCCCCAGCCCCTGTGCCTGCTTGCAGGTGCTTTAATGTGCTGAGCTATTTGGCCTGCCCCCTATTTTCAGTATTTTTGTATGTAAAAAAAAAAATACATTTTCCTATCTGCTGATACAGCTTCCTACAAAAAGGCCAAGGGGTAAGTGCTATGGACAATGGGTGCCCTGCATTCCACTTCTTTTCAGAGAAGATCCAGAAGATGACTCCCTAGCAGGACTCATATACCATCAGTGTGCTTTTTCACAGCTGCATCCTGTGCCGTCTAGGAGTTCATCATGGCGTATGGAGCCGTTCTGTGTATGCTCGAGGGATGAAGAGCATGGATTCCCTGTTCTCATGGTTCTTTCTCTATTTCTCCCATCTCTCCTCATTTTTCCTTTTGTAACAGCTTGATTCAATATAAAATCCACCACTAACCCACTAACTAAGCCTACCCACTAACATGCCCAGTGCTATTCCATTCATACTGCATCCCAGTACTTACACAGTACCTGATGCACAGCATGAGTCTCAGAAATTAAATGAACAACAATGAAATGACCAGGCATAAGAGTGCTGGCTACAAGACCTTCAGAGACAGAGACAGGCTGAAGAATTCAGGTAGGGGTCCAAGCAGAGACATGGCTTGGGTGACCCTCACTTGCACATCAGAGAAAAACCCTGTTGGAGGCCTGGCTATGTCTCTGTCTTGTTCAGTGGCTCAGGGCCTAGAACTCCTGGCTGGACCAGGCCCTGGGTCAGCACAGCCAAGCCCCTGCCTCCACCCATGCCCTTTTCCTGGGTGATGGTCCAACACCTAGGAGCTTAAGTGGGCAGGATGCGTGACTAGAAAGGCAGCTCTGGATCCTGCTAGGTCTGGGTTCTGCCCTCCCAACCTAAGTGGGCTTAAATTAGTCACTTTATCTCTCCATATCTGGGCTTCCTCACCTGGAAAATGGAGATAAGAGATAGGACCAGTTCCTACTTCACAGGCCTGTTGAGAGAATCTCCTAAGATCCCTCTGTGTGACACACCTAGTCCAGGCCTCACTAGAAACCAGCTCCCAAAGAGCAGGGACAGGGGTGGATGTCAGCCATCTGAACTTAGAAAGACCAACTCCTCTGCCCTTCATTTTTCCTCATAAAAGCAGCAGCAACAGCCAGAGAGGTGGGAAAGTGAACAGCTTGATAAAAGGTGACAGAGACTGTGACCATCCCCTCAAAATCCACACTGCAGGAACCCCACTCTTTGCATGCTTCCTGCTCAGAAAGCCACCTAATCACCCCAGTTTTCATCCAGCACCCTGTCTACTCCCAGAGGTTACCTGCAGCAGGCACCCCCAGCCCTAGACATGGCCTCTCTGAATGACTGGTCTCCCACAGGTTCTCATGAGTCTCAGGGAAGAGAAGCAGAATCACACGAAGAGGCAGGAACAATAAGCAAGGAGAGGCAGATAAGAGAGGGGGCCTGCTGAGTCTCTCTTACCTCCCTTCCCTACCCCCGCGCCTTGCCCTGCTCTGTGATATGGCAGCCAGGCTCTCCCCGATGCATTATTCAGAGCTTGCCAGCTCCTGTTACACTGACCACAGCACCTGTCCTGCCTACTCCCTTCCTTTCTTGGAGGTCCAAGATTCCCCTCCCCCATGATTTGATGAGTTCTATCATACCCTGGGCTCAGAAGACCTTTTTGTACTTTAGACATAGTGCAAGGATGCTAGATGGTGCTGGATGGCCTAGGGCAGGTAGTGTCTCCTCTCTGGACCCCAGAGACCCAAATATCCAGGGGAATTGAGCCAGCTGAGACACAGGGAGGGCCTGAGTAGTCAGCTCAGCCATTGCCATGGTGACTAAGGCCAGGATGTTCCCCCAGCACAGGCCTCCCCAGACTTCCCTGCTTGGTAAACAACACCCATGAACTTTCCACTGCTGCTTGAAGGTGAAACCCAAGGCCGCTCCTCAGGAGATGAATTATGGATCCGCCCTCCCAGAATGCTGGCCCTGTCTCTTCCCAAGCCACTCTGGCCAGTCCTGGCTGCTAGGAGACAGAGGCGACTGTGTATCCAGCTGCACACAAGGAGACCTAGCAGGTTCCTGTGTATCCACGTCCCTGAACTGGTGACAGAGGCCCCAGGCTCACTAGGAACAGAAGGCCATCATGGCGAAGGAGGAAGATGAGGAAAAGAAAGCCAAGAAAGGAAAGAAGGGGAAGAAGGCTCCAGAGCCTGAGAAGCCCAAACGGAGCTTGAAGGGTACATCTCGGCTGTTCATGGGCTTCCGAGACCGTACCCCCAAGATTTCCAAGAAGGGCCAGTTCCGGAGTGCATCAGCCTTCTTCTGGGGCCTCCACACTGGCCCCCAGAAAACCAAACGCAAGAAGAAGGCCCGCACAGTACTCAAGTCCACATCCAAGCTCATGACGCAGATGCGCATGGGCAAGAAAAAGCGCGCAATGAAGGGCAAGAAGCCCTCCTTCATGGTGATCCGTTTCCCAGGCCGACGGGGCTATGGCCGCCTCCGACCTCGAGCCCGATCACTCAGCAAGGCATCCACAGCTATCAATTGGCTCACCAAGAAGTTCCTCCTCAAGAAGGCTGAAGAGTCTGGCAGCGAACAGGCTACTCTGGATGCTTGGCTCCAGCGCTCTGACTCACGGATGGGGTCCCAAAAGCTGCCTTTCCCCTCCGGAGCTGAGATCCTGCGGCATGGAGGCCGGCTCCGCAGGTTTCCGCGCAGCCACAGCATCTACTCTTCTGGAGAGCCTGTCGGCTTCCTGCCTTTTGAGGACGAGGCGCCCTTCCGACACGCAGGCTCCCGCAAGTCCCTGTATGGGCTAGAAGGCTTCCAGGACCTGGGTGAATATTATGACTACCACCGCGAGGGCGATGACTATTACGACCAGCAATCGCTACACCACTACGAGGAGCAGGCGCCCCACATACCTGGCTATGGTCCCTACAGCCCGGCCTGGCCACCCTATGCTGACTACCCTTACGGATACCCGCCAGAGGACCCCTACGAGTACTATCTCCCCGACCATTATGGCAGCTACTTTTTCCCTGGCCACGGCTATGGCTACGATGACTATGAACCCCCATACGCACCCCCATCTGGGTATTGGTCCCCCTACAGCTACCCAGAGGGACTTGGCGAGAGCTACCCCTACAGCTATTACCTGGACCCCTATGCGCCTTACGATGTGCCGTACCCAACCTATGACTTTCCATATGAGACTCCCTACAATGTGCCCTACCTTGATCCCCATGGTGCCCCCTACACTGCCCCCTATGCTGAAGGCATCTACAGTGGAGGAGATGAGGCCATCTACCCACCAGGGGTGCCGTATCTTTACCCAGAAGAGCCGGCCTTCGCATACCCCTGGGCACCACCTCCCATTTTGTCGCCCCACAACCCATACGCCCACCCAATGGATGACATCGTGGAACTAGAGGAGCCGGAAGAGGCAGGTGGGGAGCAGCGAGGCACTTCCTTCCGCCTGCCCAGCTCTGCCTTCTTCGAGCAGCAGGGCATGGACAAGCCCGCCAGGTCCAAGCTATCCCTCATCCGCAAGTTTCGCCTCTTTCCGCGGCCTCAAGTGAAGCTGTTCGGGAAGGAGAAGTTGGACGTGCCTCTTCCCCCATCCCTGGATATCCCATTGCCCTTAGGGGATGCAGAGGAGGAAGAGGAAGAGGAAGAGATGGCCCCAGGGGGCGCGCCGCCCTACAGCCACCCCTACTGGGCCTTCCTCACACCGCGCCAGCGCAACTTGCAGCGCGCGCTGTCTGCCTTCGGGGTCCCCCGCGGCCTGGGCTTCAGCCCGGAGTTCGGCCGCCCCGCGCCTCGCCCTGCCACTTCTCTGGCGCGGTTCCTCAAGAAGACGCTATCGGAAAAGAAACCCATCCCACGGCTCCGGGGCAGCCAGCAGGCCCGGGGGCGCGGCCCCGCCGTCAGGGAGGCGGCCTACAAGCGCTTCGGCTACAAGCTGGCGGGTATGGACCCCGAGCGGCCCAACACGCCCATCGTGCTGCGGCGCGCCCAGACGCAGGCGCGCAACAACAACAACTCCCACCGCCCGCGCTCGCCGGCGTCCGCGCCCGTGCCCGCGCCCGCCCCGGTGCCCCGCGCCCCGTCCCACTGGAGTGCGCTCCTCTCCCCTCCCGTGCCCGGGCAGCCCCCCAGCCCCGGCCCGCCGCCCGCCCCACCCTTCTCCCCGCCGCTGGCCCGTCTGCCCCGACTCACCTCGCCCTATGGGTCTCTCCGCCACCACCCGCCGCCCTGGGCTGCTCCTGCCCACGTGCCCCTCGCGCCCCCCGCAAACCTGTGGGCCTTCGCAGAGCCCCCTGCCGCCAGCCCTGAGGTGCCCCCTAACCTGATGGCCTTTCCTGTGCCTCAGCCCTCCTTCCGGGGCTCACGTCGCCGAGCAGGGGCGCCCTTCGGCTTCCCTGGAGCCTCCCCACCGGCATCGAGGAGAAGAGCCTGGCGCCCCCTGCCCTCGCCCCAGCCTTCGCTGAAGAGCCTTCCAGGCCCAGGCTACCTCTCACCCTTAGGGCCCCTGTCCCCGCAGCTGTCCCTCCGCAGGGGCCCGTTCCAGCCACCTTTCCCTCCCCCGCCTCGCCGACCTCAATCGCTGCGGGAGCCCCTGGCCCCACATCGAGCCTCTGGGTACCTGGGCCCACCACGCTCACCTGTGCTAGGTGCACCGCGTCCACCCTCACCACCTCCTCTGCTGGGCCACCGCCCAAAGCAGCGATCCCTCAACTTACCCTCGCACCTCCCGCACGCATGGCGGCGTCTCAGTGAGCCACCCACCCGGGCTGTGAAGCCTCGAGTGCTGCGGCCCTTCCACCTGCCTCCTAGTGCAGGGTCTTGGAGAGTGGCTGCTGGGACCCCGGAGCGCAGGGGAAGCCAAAAGGAACGGGAGGACTCTGACACACCATGGACTGTGCCTCCCCTGGCCCCTACCTGGGAGGCGGATGTGCCTCCCACCCAGCGCCCACCCTCCCCCTGGCCTGGAGATGTGGGTAGCCTTCGAGGTTTTTCCAGAGCATCATCTTTGCCCAAGAATCCCTTCCTTCAGCACGTGGGCCCCTTGCCATCTCCTGCTCCCCAGTCTGAAGACCCAACCTCGGACTCAACCTGTGTCTTCTTGGGCAGACACCAGGAGGCAGGACCTGGACAGCTCACCAAATCAGCTTCCCCAAGTTCTGAACATACTGAAGAAGCAACCCCACCCGAACCCCAGGCACCAACAGAACCTGGGACTTGTGTCCAAACGTCTCCCAAGGATGTGGTCCCAGAACCGAAGGTGTTGAGACTCAGCCTCTCATACCCACTGGCCACATGTGACCAGGCAAGGGCCACATGGCCACCATGGCGTCGCTGGAAGACACTGCCCAGAGGCCCTGTCTTCTTTGCACCCCCTGGGCCCCCAGAGCCTCTCCCTAAGGCAGGTGAAAGGTCTCAGGCTCCCCCTGGGCGCTTTGCTGTGGTCATGCCTCAGGTTCGAAAATTGACTTCTTTTCAGCGAGCTGGGCCTACTACCCTGCAGACCTCAGAACAGCCAGTCCCAGAACCTGAACATGACCAAGAGCTCCAAGCCTGCAATCTGCACTGGCCCCGCCTCTGGCTATGGGCAGATGCCCACCTGCCTTGGCCACAAATGCACACCCGCTGTCATTCTCGCCACCTAGTCCCTGGAGCTGGCTGCCTGTCCCTCAGGGACCCCTGGAAGGGGGTTGACCCAAAAACCCGGCAGAACAAGGTATGGGGCACAGGTGAGAGGGAAGGCTTGGGGATTCTATTCTAGAAAACAGGGCAAGCCCTGAGCAACCTTGGCAAGCTGTTTCCTGCCTAGGCCTCAGTCTACCATCTGCATGTTGGGAAAATAGCTTGGGCCTCCCGAGTCTCTGGGTATGACACCAGCCATGCCCATCACAGGTGGACATTCAGAAAACTTCTCCTGGGTGACTTTTGGAAAGAATCCTTTTGGTTAGTTCCAGCCTAGGTCCTAAGTTGCCCTGCCCTGGTCCACCCTGGCTTATGCAACTTCCAGGTACCCCATAGAGGTTTCAGCCAATCTGAGTGCAAAGTGCAGGACTCAGCCCACCCTGTCCCATTCCCACATCCCTGCACATGTCTTCACGCCTCCTAACCAACCCTCCCCCAGCTTGCAGTCCTTTCTCCCCTCAGGCTTCTGCTGCCTTTTATAGACTCCTAGGCTAGAGGACACTAGACAAGGACAGGGAGAGGGCTCAGTACCCCACTTTTCAGTGCAAAGTGTAGAAACTGAGACCCAGTGGCTGCACAGTGGACAAGTGCTAGGCCAAGAGGTCTGTCTGGAAGCCTTGTGGGGTTCAGGATAGGTAGCCTGCCTCAAGGGTGCCAAGCCTGTGTCTGGCTGCTACACTCATGGTGGAATGTGAACCGATGCCAGATGGCCCTTGAAGGAGGCGGATGGTCACCGGAGCCTCCCCCGGGACACCCTGGATGGGCGGGGCAAGTAGGGTTGGTGGGGTTTCTTAGTCTGTTCAGACGGTGCCCCATGGAGCAGCCAACCAGCTGGGCCTGATAATGGCAACTGGGGCAGCCTGGCTTTTGGGGGGACCCTGGCCCCGGCGGCGGGTGCCCCGTACCGTATGGGCTGCAGCATTGCGGGAGCGGGGCGCAGGGCGCCCAGGGGTGAGGGGCAAGGATGCCTGGGCCCTACTCACCCTGGAATACGTGAGTGTCTAAATTATTCAGGGTCTGTGACTGCTGCTAGCACATGGGCAGATGGGTGGGCCTGAGGCCAAGGCTGAAAGGGTGATACTTGTGCCCTACTTAGCAGCCCTGTGATGGGCATGCAGCACACAGGGCCCCTACTGGTGTTCCCTTTCATTGTCTGCCCAGGGAAAAGAACACCTGGGATGGGAAAGGCAGAAGGTGTACATATGTGTGCTCCCAGATGCAGAGCGTTGCAGGCCTATGTGCCTGGACATACATGTCTACCACAGTCAAACAGGAAAAGCAAGCATGTGCTAAGGTCTGAGCAGACATGGCATCCTTGGTTATTTGTCTGCTTTCTGCATGTATGCACACACATTGTGGAAATTCTGTAGCCCAAAGGTGGTGTGAGGACTGCCATTTTCAACGCCCCCAGGGTGGAGAGGACTCCAGCTCTCTCCCAAGTGCACATTCCATTGGGCATTCCAAAAAGCATATTCCTGCATGTGTGTGTCCCCAGCCAAGTCCCAGGGGTCTGCATGCTTATCCACAGGCATTGTGCAAGATCATAGGTTTGCATGGGAGTAGTGAGAGCTCTAGGACCACCACATGTGGGTCTGTGCACAGGGGTGCAGTCCTGAGGCAGATTCCACCTGGGCCCTCTTGGAAGTTGTATGCATCGAGACACTGATGTCCACAACATGGAGCCCAGACTCACAGAGTCTGCCAGAAGGAAGGGTCTCAGCCCAGGGAGAGCTAAGGTTGGGGAGCCTAGACGTGGTGTGTATGTGTTTGTGTGTGTGTGTGTGTGTGTGTGTGTGTGTGTGTACATATGTATGCTTGCCTCCAGGGAGGACACT